>JZKD02S1737115.1:216512-244124 GCA_000966675.3 Picea glauca | reverse complement strand
AATCATACAATAAAACACAACAAGCTTTATAGGAAAGAATCATATTACTGTATCATATTAAATGTGAAAGAGAGATTACAACCGTTGCCTTGATGTTGTAAGGTCCCTTCCAACTATCCTTCATTCCCAACACACTTCTTGCTCCAAGGATTCTGAAAGCATAGATCTGATAGCTACTCACAATCTATCTTGACAAAGGAAATCTCAAAGCCACTCTAACCAAGCCAAAGCTAACAAAGCTCAAGAAAAAGAACCCACAAGCTCAAGCTCAAGCTAACTTTCTCCATGAGAACTCCTCTCCTTTTATAAGTCGAAGAGGACAAGGTGAGGAGGTTAGGATGATCCCACTAAATCATGAAAGCGAGTAAGATCCAAACCATTCGGATGCCACCTCACCATAGAAGTTTCTCCTTCTAGAAGATTCGAGAAAACGCTCATTCTTCCCACGTGCTGGAATGTTCGCACCCTAGCTATAGAGCAACCTGCGAACACCTCGCACCCTGGCTATAGTGCAACCTGCGAGTATGGGTCAGTCTCGCATCCTTCCTATATAGCAACCTGCAAACATCTTTTTTTATAAGGTTTTTACATAGGAAAATGCAACTTCTTTTCTCAGGAAAAATTCTTCTCCCTTCTCTCTTTAAGAACTTAGGCTACTGACCCTTCTGAAGGCAACATATAGGTTTACATCATTAACGATCATAGGGATGATGAAAATAATGTGTAACAAGAGGTGAGGTAGTCACCTCAAGGGGGGAATCCCAGTGACCCTAGGGGAAATGAGATGGAAAGTGAGATGTATGAATGGAAGCCCCTATGGGTCAAGTTACTAGATGGAAGAAGGCTTGATAATGAGTCTCAGGAGAGGTTTAAGGTTTCCAAGTCCTTTGGTACCTGTTGAGAGTGTTTGTACCTGCCCAAGACACAAGAAAAACCAACTGTTCGTAGTATATGTTAGGTGGACAAGCAAGTTAAGCTTGTTGTCCCTAATTGCAAAAATAAATTGAAATATATACCATCAAGAACAATAGGTAGTTACTGCAAAATTAACCATCAAAATTGTCAAATAATTATTGGACAATGAAGCACCAAACCAATAGATAACTTTCCAATATTCAAGCACAAACTTTGACGATAAAAGAGGGCTTCTAGATAGTGTTTTCAGAGAATTATTGTAGCAGCCTTATGGCTGTATCAAACAATTGCTACAGCAGTAAGATTCAATCACCAAAAATCACAAGTAAACCACCCAAAAGATGCACACTGATTAGTAGATTAATATGGCAACGTCTTAGCAATTTTTTGACGGATGAATAGTGAGTAAGAGAAAGAAGTTAAATGAGTTTGTTGCAGCCCTAATGGCTGTAGCATAAATTTTATAATATCAATAAGATATCATTGACCAATCAAAATGCCCTTGTGGCCTTAGCAAGCTTAGAGCACATAGAATAGATTCCAATTTAGACAATCTCAAAATCTCGTGTTTTCACATATACTGATGCAATGATTTTATTTCTCCAATGAAAACAAGATTAATTCTTTTAACTATTGGGATGTGGATTCTCAAAATTAAAGAGCTAGATGAGCTACTTCCTTTGGGGTGTAAGCCTTTTTACTCCCTAAGGAAAGCTAAGCTAGCTAGGAAAAACCCTAGGAGGGTGTAAACCCTTTTACTCCTCCTAGTATTTTCTTATGCAACAAAGTATTTCAAGACAATTGCAATGGACTTAGTGTGGTTGTATGCACTTATACTCCCTAAAATATTAAGCAAATTAACCTTGAAACCAAGAAAATAAGCAATAGCAACAAAGATTCCTTACCTAGTCCAAGCATTAACAAGATAAACCTCTTTTTAACCAAGCAAATCCACCATAAAGCAAGAAATAGTCCTCTAGTAGAGATAGCGCATCATCCATCCATCCAATAGCCAAAGTAAAACCATTACAAGAGAGTAGCAACCAAGAGACAATGAGAAATTCCCAAATAAGGCGCAAATTTCAGCCAAGTATCCTCTCACAAGAGGAGAGTTATGTGTTATGAAAATGATTTGAGTTTGATCTCTATCAATAGGATTAACAGCAAGCTAGATAAATCCTATCCTACAAGATGATAGCATCCATTCAAAGGCCAAGATAAAAAATCCAAAGAAGAAATTAGGCAAATATTGCCTCATAGATTAAGCACAAATTGACATCAAGTGTCCACACACATGCATAACACACCTTCTTGACCTCCAAAGTCTCTTTATTCCAAATGAAAAGTATTACAATAGTACAACTACAAGCAGCAATCCCCAAACTCCAACTAGATTGCAATGTGAGAGAGCTTGTATAAATAGCCAAAGGTGAAAATCCCCAAGAGGGGAGGGTGCACCAAGTGGACATGAGAGGGCAACCAACTGTAATGAACTAGTAGCCAAGTGTAAGGTGAGGGCAGCCAAGTGTCCCACAACTCCTTTGGTGCCAAGTGTGAGAAATAGGAAGAGGGGGAGGGCGCCACCTATCAAATCATGGATGAGCTCACATGTTGGTGTGCCACCTCTCTCAAGGAGGGCACACTTCCCTTTTTTCACATGCTTAATAACAACCCACACATGCCCACTTTGCTCCTTTGTCCAATAGAACTCATCATTGTGTTGCCACATAGTCGTTTGAGGCTTTATTTGTCTCCAACATGTCCCCACATGTTTCCTTGATTTTTTCCCTTTGCTGATTTTTTTGATTTTATTTTGACTTTTTTGGGTTTTTTGAGGTTGACGAACAGATAATAGGAAGTTCTATCCATTTTGGGCAAATTTGGAGCATCCAGGATCCCTGGGGGCACCCCTTTTCTTCAATAAGTATTTTGTAAACATTGTAAAGACTTGTGACCCCCCTAATGAATGGTCACAAGTCACTCCCATAAAGAGTTGTGTAAGTTCTTTAATAAAATCAGTGGGGCTACAAGCTCTCACTCTTCATCCCCCCTGGGGGAACGATGTTTTTTGGTGATTGTCTAAAATTTTTCATTTTAGCTTAGATTCAATTTCATAACTAAAGATAAGCTAAAGTAATCTTTCAATTCATCATAAAGCATTGCAATCAACACTTAGATTAGATTTCCTTTTGCAAAGTAGAACACTAATTGCTAGATTAGCTTTATTTCTTGCAATTTCAAGTTGGCAAATAAACCATCCCCTCAGCTCCTCGAAAGAGGGCTGGTCAGAGTGGATTAGTAATTAGTCTCACATTTCAGTTTCAGTTATTTACTTCTTGTTTAAAATAAACAAATTCCCCTCAACTCTTAGTGTGGTTCCTGACCCTTCCAATTGCGAGCTAGTCTCGATCTGCTAGAAGTAAGTTTAATACACGTTGGGCTGGTCAGTGGTTGATAGATTAATTAGGACAATCTCTAAGTGGTATCATTTGTCTAAGACCTCTACCCTGGGTGTCATGTGTCAAATCACCTAGAAACTCGCCTTGTTGGAATTGCGGCACACCCGGTCGATAAGCTTTAGATTGGTGAATGATACATAAGGAGGCCCAAACCATTTCATTAACTCAACATCAATTTATCCTAATAAAACAAATAAACTACATTTCCCATGATTCACTTTAAGGCACTGGTCTCATTGTGTACACTCAGAAAAGCCACATGCTTCATTTTACATTTGGGTTATCTATTTGAAGCAAATTTAATGTTACTTGAATCTAACAATTGTATCTCAGTATCCTTTTATGAAAGTATATGCTTATTGTTTATATCGTGGTGAATATTTAGTTTATGTTTTATCAATTTATGGTTGATTGTTGAAAATAATAAACTCCTAGATTTAATTTCTTGTACTTAGCTTATTTCAAAGCCTTAGTATATTTGTTAGGGACTACCCCCCTTGGCTTCTCTAGGAGTTGGCCTAGATGGAGGAGTTGAGGATTAGGTGACAACACCTTAATTCTCACATGCCCCCAAGGACACACCGAGTGGATTGAATATTTCTTCCACGTCTCCCAGGTGTGTATAAGGAGGCAACAAGTCCTAGACATAGTTTGTCCACACAAACTATGGTAAACCACAAGTTAACAGGTTAACAACCCTAATCTTTCCCCTTTACAAAATAATATTAAACAATTGATCTTAAAATTTACTTTTGCACAAAAGAAACCCTAAAGTAAGATGATGTCTCCCCTTTAGGGGACGTTTTTGACACTTTCCAAGTTGTTGGAAAAGAATGTGGAAGTCGTTGGGGCTCCTTGAGCCTCCTCTTCATGCGCCAAGTCTTCTCCATGCCTTATTTGGTCAAGATATGCCAAGTGTCAATGTGCAGCTCCATCACCACAAAATCCTAGCCCCTTCATGATGTCAACCCTCAAGGAGGTAACATTTTTCCTCTCCTAGGCGATTCATTTGGGTGGTAGAGGCTAGGTTAGGCCCGTCATGATGTCTTCTAGGCCTCCAAAGGCACATCTTTGTCATCCGGCATGCGGGCCCTGGGCATCCATCCTATGGGCTTCTTGCCCCATGGAAGCCCAAACTAGGCTTGTTCTCCCAAAACTGGCCACCAAGCAAGGTCTTGCAAAACAAAATGGTATGCCCTCCAAAGATATCAAGTCAAAGATATCATGACAAGTGTAAACCACATCTAATAAGCAAGACACCTAAACATGTGCATCAAAACCACCTCATCAAATTAAACAAATGCTTAAAAACCCTATACAATTGACCAAGTTTAAGTATGGGAGGGGTGTCATAGGAGTCCTATTGGGTAGACCAAAGACCTTAAGTAGGGGATTCTCCTAAGGATGGCCTTTCAAGGTCATGTAGTGGATGATGAGGTGGAATGGGTTTAGACTTCATAGGTCTATGATTTTCATGACATACAAGGCCTCGTATTATCTCATTCATGGGTGCCTTTATAGAGGGTGTTGGGCATCTTTATTTGCGATGCACTTTTCCCAAGCACATTGTCTTGTCATTCTTTATTTCTTTCATGTTTTAAGGAACTAGTTGAAGGCCATTGTCCTGGCATGGTGTCTAGATAATGACAGTGTCATTCACAAATACCTCACGAAAATGAGAAGGATGGCTCATGATGAGGTCCCCTTTCTCTCAGTTCTGTAACTGAGAGTCACTACCCTAGCTTAGTGACCAGATGATGGTAATGTCATACTACTAAATACCCATGATCATGATAGGCCAGCTCGTGATGAGATCTCCCATCCTCCAACTAACCCCTTAAGCATTCATTATCATTTATTTTTTTAGGTCCCCCTTTTCTTACAAGTAAGCATCTTATTTGTTTCTCGAGGATCCCTGGGAGAAGCATCTGGAAGGTCTATATTTAGGCTTTTATCCTAAATTACCAGGATACGAAAATGGATATGAATCCACCAAATATTTGAAAAGATAGGATTCGAATACAGATCCACCAGATTTTTGAAAAGCTAGGATCCGGATACGGATCCACCAAATTTTTGAAAAGCTAGGATCCAGATATGGATCCGCCGTATTTTTGAAAAGATAGGATCTGGATATGGCGAGAATACGTCAAGTACACAAATATATAATAATATTTTTTAAATTAAAAAAAAAACATATTCAAAGTTTCGAATAAAATCCATTCATGAATCACAACATTATAATTTAAATCAATAGATAATTTATAAATCTGAACACTGAAATGATGCATCTTGCTTCATACAAAAAATATAATAGTCAATACAAAAATGAGTGTCTCATCAGTGATCACTCTACTAATATCACAATGTAGAGAAGGTTTAACTACAAATTGAGAAATGGGTCTACATCCTCATCATCTACATATTGCAACTCTACATCATGAATAGATGGCGGGGGGTCAAGAATGTTGTCAGCAAAAGTAGGAACTGGTGGTGTAACATCCTCAAGTAGGTTGAGGTGATTCATGGAATTCAATGTCATGTTTAAGTCAGATATCTCAGGCTCCACATCCCACATCCGGCTCGAACCTTTCTTATACTCTTGACTAGAATGTGATAGAAGGAGAAGGTTGGAATGAACATACACAAGATCCTCAGCCTTCGCTGCTCCCAATATGTTTTGCTTCATGGAATGGATGAATCCATATGTACTCCAATTCATCTCTACTGATGAGGAATTGGAAACCTGTGATAATAACCTTGTGTCTAGATTTGAGAGATGAATGCTTCCCCCTCCATGGAAGCCCCACCAGGCAATAGGATCCATATGCCCCCGATCATCAATGGCTAGTGGATCTGAAAAGTTACCAGTGGATTGTACAAATGCTCCAAATTCTTCACGTACTTCCATTGCAATTCCCACATCCTTGAAGATTTTCCTCAAATCCATCTTGTATTACTGTACCACTTCAAAATCCTTGTTTGGGGCTGTTCTACCAGGTAAAGACAATATTTTGGAATGATAGTATTTAGGGTGTAGTGCATAGGCCAAAAGGGTGTAATGGTGTGGTCATTTTGTTCCACCTTTTGGTAACTATGTTGTTCACTTCATTGTACAATACTTCAAAGGGGTCACTTTCATTGGCCCCAATAATTTCCCTTATCCTCTCCAACATGCTATCTATGTTTTCATAGACTTCCCCCAAACAAGGCATATCTGTTTCAAACATCCTAATCATTGTCAAGATTGGTTTTGTGAACTATAGAAGCTTGAAGGTATTGGACCTTGTCTCACCATGCATCATCAATAATGATAAGCTTGATTTTTTGTCCTATGTCAGAAGTGGAATTCCTCCACAATTCCCAAAGAGGATCGATGACCATCACTTGTAATACTTGTCTAACATCCACAAGCCTCTTTATGACTAGAGTGTGGGAGGAAAAATGGGTTTCAACAACCTACATAAGTCTTGAGAAGTCAAATCTCAAATCATAAATCATATAAATTAAAAATAAGAATTCATAATGCAAATAACACTGATTAAAAAAGAAGTACCTTCAGTAGCTCCAACTTTGCAAAACCCTGATATATGTCTTGGGACATTGAATGATTGGTGATAAACATTTGGATTTCCTTTCATGCTACATATATTTCATTGATCCACTCAATCTCGCCAATCTTGGCAAGTATAAGGTTCAACGAATGTATGATGCATGGAGTCCAGAAGATGTGATCATATTGACCCTCCACAATTAAGCCTGCAACTCTACAAACCTGTGCATTGTCCGTGATGAATTGAACAACATTATGTGGCCCTACATTTTCTATTGAATCAATTAGAATTGTGGAGATGAATGTTGCATCTTTCTCCACTCTGCTGCAATCAATGGCCTTCAATGAATGTTGCATCTTTCTCCCATGGGGGCATATTGCAATAACATTAATCAAGGGGCAGTTTCTTTGGTCTCTCCATCCATCAGAAATGATGGGCACCCCTATTTGTGCCACATATTACGGATTGATTGCAATTTTCTATCCACAAATTGTCTTTCTAATGTTAATAAGGTGGTGCAGACCTTTTCATAACCAGGGCTCTTGTACCCTTTCGGTTCTTCATTGACTGCCTTAATCATTTGTTGCCAGTAATGAGAGCGCACCAATTGAATGCTAGTGCATTTGCATAGATGAAACGAGCTATATGCTCATCAAATACTTCTCTACCTTGGTTATTGAATGCTGCTTCAAGAGGTCCCAAAGTAGGCCTTTTATTAGTTGTGATAGCCGATCTAGATGGCACTGAAGGCTTCGCTATAGAGCCTTGCACAATGAGTTTTCCCTTAGAGAGTCTCCTATCAGCAACATCCTGCAAAGATGCATAGAATTGAAGCATTGCAGGACTCAAACCTATCCCAGGTTCGCCATTTGGACCAGTGCATATCCCCATACCTTTGTTAGTCTTCCTAATGAGATGGCCCTTCACCCTACTGTATGAGCCATTTTTTACATTATTGCATTCACTACATTTCCATTTGTATGAACCATGCCCTAGACTTTTGCCAACAATTTCCACATACTGCCATAATGGAGATCTTGGGTCTTTCTTGACATTTGACCCCTCACTTTTCTCATGTTGTAATGGTTCCATGTCTATCAACAACATCCTGCAAAGATGCATAGAACTGAAGCTTTGCAGGACTCAAACCTATCCCAGGTTTGCCATTTGGACCAGTGCATATCCCCATCCTCTGTTAGTCTTCCTAGTGAGATGGCCCTTCACCCTAGTGTATGAGCCATTTTTTATGTTATTGCATTCACTACATTTCCATTTGTATGAACCACGCCCTAGACTTTTGCCAACAATTTCCACATACTTCCATATTGGATATCTTGGGTCTTTCTTGACATTTGACCCCTCACTTTGCTCATGTTGTAATGGTTCCATGTCTATCACACTGCATTTATAATAAAGAATAAATTATAAGTTGTAATTTATAATACATCATAGTAGTGAAAAGTAAAACAATAATATAGAGCAACATTCTAATGTATATTCTTATGCATGGTATACATATTAACTTAATATGTACATTGTATACTAATAATATGTTATAATTTATAATATAGATTCTAATATTTAGATTTTATTAACTTAATATAGATTCTAATATCTAGCAACTACTTCCTACTATTAATTTTCAACAAAGAAACCTTTCAAACAAGCTTTTTAGCATTAACTTTCCACTACAAAAGAAAACTGCAACAACTGTGAGCAACTATTAGTAGTAAATTGCATAACCTGTATAGTAAGCTAATCTCTAGTAGCTTCTTCTTGTGCAGAAAATTGAAAATATTCTAGTCATCCTTTAGGGAAGAAATATTAAATACTCAATGGAATATCTAGATTTAACTTCATTGAAATATCACATGACATGATCCTTCTGCTACACACTTGTTTCTACCCCAACTCTAAAATCAGAAATCTGCATACATCCATTGTAGGCTAGCTAATTGCAGCTAGCAACTTAGACCTCAATAAGAGATAATCATAGACGCTTTACTCATCTAACTGGTATCCATTTTTGGAACCTTTTCAATGTAGGTCAACGATTTGAAGTTTAATTAGTAATTATCTTTGGGTTGGGTTTATTACAATACAGTGATAAACAAAACCAAAGAAACTTGGTGACATTAGATTGCCCCATAGTTATTAACATCAAATCCCGGACACTGCTCTTTCATCACATGGGTACATACAACAAACTACAAAGCTGCCATTATAATTTGAAACAAAAATAGAAAGATGTGAAGGTTCCCAACATTTCAATAGATAGTAACAAGGACCCATCCAAAGGTTCATTAGGAAAGATAATAAAATTAATAGACTATAGTCTTATATTAATAATAAAATTTAAATATACATGCAAGGTATAAAATTTGTGGATGTGGTATATGATATATAAATAACATCAGTTATCAATATGATATAAATTTTATATTATTAAGTAAACTCTTAATGATAATACCACACCTAATAGTAGGAAATACACATATATATTATTTAGTATTTAGTATTTAATATTTATATATATGAATATTAAATAATAAATAATGATAGTATTTGTTATCGCACAATTTTTACTTGCCCAAAAGCCCAAGACAAGTGGATATAGAATTGGCGTAACTGAGAATAACCTATCGCTATCACCTTAATAGAAAATCCCCTTCTATTTAGGAGTCTGTGAAGACTACCCCAGGGGAGACGTCCCCAGTGACCTAGGGGTTGGAGAAGGCTAAGGCAAATAACACAAGGAAATTCTTCCCCTTTCATAGATCACTCAAATCAAAGGGTTCTTTATGTCTTATAGAGATGAAGTAAATAAATAATATTGTGTACCTACCCGGAACAAGACAACAAGGCAAAAATGAGCATTTTCCAAGTACCAAAATGATGTTAGTGCTTCATAAGACAATGAACTTTTAAGAAATGTACTAGCCGATATAAAATTTGCAGCAGTGTAACAGTTTATAACAACAATAAGAAATTTGTAACAGCCACAAGATTTATGCTCTAAAATGCTTGAATAAAGACTTGTAATGATAGCTTTAACTAGGCAACTTGAAAATAAATAGTCACAAGTAGTTTTAGCAACATCTAGCTAGCACAATATGTCACCATTAGGGTTAATTTGTTGTTGTTAGATGGTTGTAGCAATATTTTGAAACAACAACAAGTAGGTTAATGATTTAGAATAATCTAAGGTTAGTAGAAGTTAGTGGGTGTTCACGAGAAGAGGTTCTAAAAATTGTTTGATCAATCAACACTTGTAAATGGTGACTAGTGCCTTTCTAGGGTAATGGAGTCAATGATGGCAGCAACATGTATTAGAGGAAAATTGCAATGATAATGTTTAGTCAAAGGGGATGGAGAGGATGAGAGAGGTGTTGGTAGCCCAAGGCCTCAAAAATCCAATTCCTAGAGATAATTGCTAGAAAGTAACAAAAGTTAGGACCTAGCAATTTATCTTTTCCTTAGACAAATTGAAAATAAAATATGCAATGGGCAAGGAAGTAGGGTTACTAGAGTGCTACAATGGTAGGGCTCTAGTATATACTTCAAGATAGGTTCCTTTCAAGAAATTTTATCAAGTGGAAGACTATAGAGAAAAATATAGTAACATATGTCTTTCTCGTAGGGTTTCAAGCAAACAATTTCATAATCTTAGACATGAAACAAGTAAATTAACCATAAGCATTCATTCACAATAAAGAAATGCATATTTTCCACTTCACCAAGAATAATCAAGCATAAACCCTAGTTGAAGAGTCTCCACATGAAATTTTTCCAAAATACACTAAGAATTGCCTCCTCCAAAAAGTGCGCACCACTAGATTTCAGCCAATAACCCTTAAAGAGGGCCGAATTTCAGACCACCACTTGTGTGATGAGTGAATTATGAAAGAAAATGAGAGTTTTATCTCTTATTTATACAATACCAATGACCTTTAATTACAATTAGGTCATGAAAAGGTCGATGTTGCCGCCTTATACACACCTGGGAAACATGGAAGAAATCTTCAATCCACTCGGTGTGTCCTTGGGGGCAAGTGAGAGTTAAGGTGCTATCACCTAATCCTCAACTCTTCTGTCTAGGCCAACTCCTAGCGAAGCCAAGGGGGGTAGTCCCTAACAAAAATACTAAGGCTTGATCTAAGCTAAGTACAAAATATAAATCTAGGAGTTTATTACTTTTCAACAATCAATCATAAATTGAAATACACATAAACCAATTATTCATCCACGATATAACATCAAGCATATACTTGCATAAAAGGATACTGAGATAGAATTGTTAGATGCAAGTAATATTAAAATAGCTTCAAATACATAACCAATAATGTAAAGTGAAGCCTGTGGCTTTGCTGAGTGTAAAATGTGAGACCAGTTCCTTAAAGGGAGTCATGGGAAATGTAGTTCATGTGTTTTATTAGTATAAATTGATGTTGAGTTAATGAAATTGTTTTGGCCTCCTTATGTATCATTCACCAATCTAAAACATGCCGACCGGGTGTGTCGCAGATCCAACAATGCAAGTTTCCAGGTGATTTGACACACGCCACCCAGGGTAGAGGTCTTAGACAAATTATGCCACTTAGAGATTGTCCTAATTAATCTATCAACCACTGACCAACCCAACGTGTATGAAACTTACTTCCAGCAGATCAAGACTAGCTTGAAACTGGAAGGGTCAGGAACTGCACTGAGAGCTAAGGGGAATTTGTTTATTTTAAACAAGAAGTAAATAACTGAAATCGAAATGTTATGCTAATTACTAATCCACACTGACCAGGCCTCTTTCGAGGAGTTGAGGGGATAGTTTATTTGCCAACATGAAATTTGCAAAAAATGAAGCTAATCTAGCAATTAAATTTGTTACTTTCCAAAAATGAAATATAATCTATGTGAAGATTGCAATGATTTTTGATGAATTGAAAGATTACTTTTAGCTTATCTTTAGTTATGAAAGTTGAATCTAAGCTAAAATTGCGAAATTGAGACAAACACCAAAAACATCGTTCCCCCGGGGGGGATGAAGAGTGAGAGCTTGTAACCCCACTGATTTTATTAAAGAACTTGCACACATATTTATGGGAGTGACTTGTGACCATTCATTAGGGGGGTCACAAGTCTTTACAATGTTTTACAAATGTTTATTGTAGAAAGGGGGTGCCCCCAGGTGTCCCGGATGCTCCAAATCTGCCCAAAACAGACATAATTTCCTCTTATCTGTTTGCAAACATGCACAAAACTGCAAGCAAACAAAGACAAAATATGCCCAAAAACACTTTGGAAGTGTCTTTGGTTATTAGTAGGAAAGCCCCAAAATTGACTAAGTAAACTACCGTAAAATTAGCAAAATAAATTAAGAAGAGCAAGCTAAAGAGCTTGTCTCCTTAGGGTCTTTTTCTGTTATTTTACAACAGCGACATAAAGGCACTCTAATTGCCAAATATGGAATTAAAATCTTTAGGAAAAGAACTATCCCTTAACTTCTAAAATTTTTAAAAGAAAAGCATGCTAAAGGAGACTTTTCCTATGCTACATCTAAGTATTTAGATGAAACTTGAAAGTACAAACTTAGATCTAGTTTATCTTATGCATGTACACTTAGATATTGAGAAATTGAAATAAAGATAGATCTAAGCTACTTGCATTTCCAACAAAGTAACCAAAAATTTTAGATTTTCAGAAAATTTGAGATAAGGGAGAAAGAATGTCGAACGAAAGCCAACTTTGGGCTATGGAGTCTCTTTGATGCACTTGAAGAGGGAATCCTTCCTATTATATGGAATTGAAAGTGTTAGAAGCTCATCGTAGATTCTTCCACTCCTCCAAATTAGAGGTCATGTAAACTTAACACAAATCTTACAAGAAACTGTTAAAAGTAGATGCATCTACTTCCTACACATTCAATCTAGAAAACATGTATTCATGCAAGAATGACATGAAATCATAGATTAAATATGCTAAATAAGATCTAGTAATGCAAGCAAACTCACTAATATCTTATTAAAAGGTTACTAACATATATAATTGCAAAAAAAAAAGAAGTTTACCATAATCTCAACACATCCACAAAGAAGAATTGTATTGACACATTGGTACAAGACACAAGGATTGACCTCCAAAGTATTCAAGTTTTATTCCAAAAGTCCGAGAGCATATTACAACAACATAAATTTACATAACCAGATTTGATTCTAAAGGGAGAGCTAGCTCCAATATATAGCAAGAGGGTGAAGAATCCAAGTGAAGGAGGGCACACCATGTGGAGAGGGAGGGCGCACCAAGTTTGAGTAGAGGGGAGCCAAGTGGTGAGGTATGGTCTGCCACCTCTCCCACAGCCCCAATCAATTCCAAGTGTGCCACAAATGGAGGAGTGTGGGTGTTCCACCTCTCAAGAGGTTGGCTACCCTCATGGGAATGCGCCACCTCTCAAGAGGGGCGCACCTCTCTTTTGGCACATGCTCAAAATCAAATTAAATCATGCCCACATTATCCCTTTGACCAATGAGAGTCATCTACTTGCTGCCACCTAGATTTTTGGAGTTCTATTTGTCTCCAACATGTCCCCACATGTTTCCTTCATTTTTGCTTTTGCTTATTTTTTTTTTTATTTTTTTTTACTTTTTTGGGTTTTATGAGCAAAAATGATTTTTAAGTGATTAAAATCACTATTTTTGCTCAACCAAGTGGTAATTAGGTAATATTGGTACTCTAGGTCCAAAAATGAGCACCCCCAAGGCATATAAAGTCCCCTAGTACCACTTTTTTAATACATCTTTATTTTTTAATTAAAAATTACTGAATTCTGACAATTTTTTAATTAACTGAAAAATTGAAAAAAACCTAAGGGGGACTTAGCAAATTTCCATAAGACTCTAGGAGTATGTTTAGCATGGTAATATACATTAGATACTAGTATTATATCCATTCTAAGGCCTGACCATGGGCATATACTCCGACTCTGGAGGGATTGAGTGAAAAAACTCATAAATTATAAATTGTCTGAACGACAAAATATAATAAATAAGTGAAAAAACACTCTAGAGTACAACCCATGCTTAGGACTAGGTGGCTAAGACCTTTTATAAGTTCTTGATGCAACATCTCTTATTACAATTTTTTATGGAAACGTGAAAAAGTTTCGTCTTAATGACCGACTAAACTTCTGAACTCTGAATTTTGAACATGACAATGTCCAGTCTTTGGCGGCTCGCTGGAAATCCATCCTAGTGAAACTTGGTGGATAACATTGGCTCCATATGGGGACGTGTGCTTGATATTTAAGTAAAAGGAGAGCATGCGAGAATCCAGAATCTGTTCCTACATCACAAACATCTCGTCAAAAACAACATCAGCGACACACGTATATGAAGACCAAGTGTAAACTGAAATTGCACAATTATTATACATGTAAATACAAAATATAATACAAAAATGAAAATGAACTATTATACATAAATTATGAAAGGAGAAGGTGAGTGTAAATGAAATTTAAAATGCAGAGGAAGGGGTTAGAGATACGTTACAAAGGATTCCCCATAGAAAAATTGAAGAAAGCCTAAAAAAAAAAATTCTACTCACTGGTAGTTTTGACCTTCTCATTATCCAACTGGCTAAAGTAGAAAACATATGTAACAACCATGTCATGGATGAAATAATACCTCAGATGTCTAAACAATCCCTGTTCTGGATGACTCGTTGAAGATCCTTTTCCAAGTTTTATCAACTTGGCCCTTTTCTTGGGATCAGACCACCCAAGAAACATGTTCATTCCTTTATTAAGCTAAACATTGAAGTATAGCAAGCCTTGTAAATTTTTGATGAATCTCTGCATTGGACTGTCATGGTGGAAGCCCAACCACTGCTCATAATGATCCGACACTGAAAAACTGGAGATGTCTTCCACTTTCTCATTATCTATTATTGACTCTTCTGACAGATGAGAGATTGGAACTGGGACTGTCAATACCTCTGCTTCACTGCTCATTTTAGGTTTATCATAACTATCAAAGATCTTCTCTGAGGAGATGGATTCCTCGGGAGGAGGGTGGGGATTTGAATTATTTGGAGATTCAATCATTTCCAACTAAAAATCATTTGTTTCCTCGTGACTAGTTAATGAATCATCTATAGGCTCTTCCAGAATTCCCAAGTGAAATTCCTTTTCTTGTTCACTGTGAAGCTCTGGATCTATATGGTCTGAATACTTGATGCAAGCTTCTGCCTCTACAAGGCGAGCTTTCATGGCCTTCAACTGCTTCTCATAGACAAATTCTATGGCCCGAATGACTTCTTTAAACTTTTGATTAGGATCAGGTGAAACATCATTCTTAATATCTGAATTGACTATATTTATATTTGGAGAGTCCTTCTCCTTCCATTTTTCCATAAAAGCATCAATCAACTCATTGTAAGTTCTAACTTGTTTATCTTTAAGTTCTGTAAACCAATCAAGATCATCATCATAAAAAGATAAGATAAACAATTTCATTCCCACATCTTCATATAAGGCATTACAACACCATTTATTAAAGCAAAGGGAAACCTTCTTAACATTACGTCTAGCATCAATAATATCATTACTTTGAAAACAAGGCAAATTTTTAATTGCTTTTACTGGATTCACATGTGGATAACCACTGATTGCAGAAAAATCAATAGGTTTATAAACATCATCCATTTCTAAGATAGATTTATTAATCAGAAAGCAAAGAGAAAAGATTCTATTAGAAATGGAATGGGACACAAAAATTAATAAGGATCCTGTTGAGAAGAAAGCTTGGCTAGCCTCCTCTAAAAACACCTTCGGGTTCAAGGATGAAGCTAAGCAAACCGTGAGTTCCTCTTTGCAAAAAACTTTGTCAAATTATTTTTGAAGTGGAGTTGCTAGATGATCAAGTTTATTCTAAGTAAACAAGAAGCATCAAACAAAGTAAAAAAAGGAAAAAAGGAAAACAAAAGTCGTATTCCGGGAATAGAAAGATTTATCCCTGGCAACATCACCAAAATGTTGTCGTCTTATACACACCTGGGAGACGTGTAAGAAATATTCAATCCACTCGGTGTGTCCTTGGGGGAAAGTGAGAGTTAAGGTGCTGTCACCTAAGCCTCAACTCCTCTATCTAGGCCAACTCCTAGCGAAGCCAAGGGGGGTAGTCCCTAACAAAAATACTAAGGCTTGATCTAAGCTAAGTACAAAATATAAATCTAGGAATTTATTACTTTTCAACAATCAATCATAAATTGAAATACACATAAACCAATTATTCATCCATGATATAACATCAAGCATATACTTGCATAAAAGGATACTGAGATAGAATTGTTAGATGCAAGTAATATTAAAATAGCTTCAAATAGATAACCAATAATGTAAAGTGAAGCCTGTGGCTTTGCTGAGTGTAAAATGTGAGACCAGTTCATTAAAGGGAGTCGTGGGCAATGTAGTTCGTGTGTTTTATTAGGATAAATTGATGTTGAGTTAATGAAATTGTTTGGGCCTCCTTATGTATCATTCACCAATCTTAAACTTGCTGACCGGGTGTGTCGCAGATCCAACAAGGCGAGTTGCCAGGTGATTTGACACACGCCACCCAGGGTAGAGGTCTTAGAGAAATGATACCACTTAGATATTTTCCTAAATTAATCTATCAACCACTGACCAGCGCAGCGTGTATGAAACTTACTTCCAGCAGATTGAGACTAGCTCACAACTAGAAGGGTCAGGAACCGCACTGAGAGCTGAGGGTAATTTGTTTATTTTAAACAAGAAGTAAATAATGGAAATTGAAATGTTATGCTAATTACTAATCCACATTGTCCAGGCCTCTTTCGAGGAGCTGAGGGGATAGTTTATTTGCCAACTTGAAATTTGCAAAAAATGAAGCTAATCTAGCAATTAAATTTGTTACTTTCCAAAAATGAAATCTAATCTATGTGAAGATTGCAGTGCTTTGTGATGAATTGAAAGATTACTTTTAGCTTATATTTAGTTATGAAAGTTGAATCTAAGCTAAAATTGCGAAATTGAGACAAACACCAAAAACATCGTTCCCCCGAGGGGGATGAAGAGTGAGAGCTTGTAGCCCCACTGATTTTATTAAAGAAATTGCACAAATATTTATGGGAGTGACTTGCGACCATTCATTAGGGGGGTCACAAGTCTTTACAATGTTTTACAAATGTTTATTGTATAAAGGGGGTGCCCCCGGGTGTCTCGGATGCTCCAAATCCACCCAGAACAGACATAATTTCCTCTTATCTATTTGCAAACCTGCACAAAACTGCAAGCAAACAATGAAAAAATATGCCCAAAAACACTTTGGAAGTGTCTTTGGTTATTAGTAAGAAAGCCCCAAAATTGACTAAGTAAACTAGCGTAAAATTAGCAAAATGAACTAAGAAGAGCAAGCTAAAGAGCTTGTCTCCTTAGGGTCTTTTTCTGTTGTTTTAAAATAGCGATATAAAGGCACTCTAATTTCCAAATATGGAATTAAAAACTTTAGGAAAAGAACTATCCTTTAACTTCTAAATTTTTTGAAAGAAAAACATGCTAAAGGAGACTTTTCCTATGCTAGATCTAAGTATTTAGATGAAACTTGAAAGTACAAACTTGGATCTAGTTTATCTTATGCATGTACACTTAGATATTCTGAAATTGAAATAAAGATAGATCTAAGCTACTTGCATTTCCATCAAAGTAACCAAAAATTTTAGATTTTCAGAAAATTTGAGATAAGAGAGAAAGAATGACGAACGGAAGCCAACTTTGGGCTATGGAGTCTCTTTGATGCACTTGAAGAGGGAGTCATTTTGATTAGATGGAATTGAAAGTGTTAGAAGCTCAACCTAGAGTCTTCCACTCCTCCAAATTAGAGGTCATGTAAACTTAACACAAATCTTACAAGAAATTGTTAAAAGTAGATGCATCTACTTCCTACACATTCAATCTAGAAAACACAAATTCAAGCAAGAATGGCATGAAATCATAGATTAAATATGCTAAATAAGATCTAGTAATGGAAGCAAGCTCACTGATATCTTATTAAAAGGTTACTAACAGATATAATTTCAAAAAAAGGAAGTTTACCATAATCTCAACACATCCACAAAGAAGAATTGTATTGACACATTGGTACAAGACACCAAGATTGACCTCCAAAGTCTTCAAGTTTTATTCCAACAGTTCGAGAGAATATTACAACAACATAAATTTACATAAAAAGATCTAATTTTAAAGGGAGAGCTAGCTCCAATACATAGCAAGAGGGTGAAGAAGCCAAGTGAAGGAGGGCACACCATGTGGAGAGGGAGGGGGCACACCAAGTGTGAGGAGAGGGGAGCTAAGTGGTGAGGTATGGGCTGCCACCTCTCCCACAGCCCCAATCAATTCCAAGTGTGCCACAAATGGAGGAGTGTGCGTGCGCCACCTCTCAAGAGGTTGGCTTCCCTCATGGGAATGCACCACCTCTCAAGAGGGGTGCACCTCTCTTTTGGCTCATGCTCAAAATCAAATTAAATCATGCCCACTTTATCCCTTTGACCAATGAAAGTCATCTACTTGCTGCCACATAGCTTTTTGGAGTTCTCTTTGTCTCCAACATGTCCTCACAAGTTTCCTTGATTTTTGCTTTTGCTGATTTATTTATTTATTTTATTTTGACTTTTTTGGGTTTTATGAGTAAAAATGATTTTTAAGTGATTAAAATCACTATTTTTGCTCAACCAAGTGGGTATTTAGGTAATATGGGTGCTCTAGGTCCAAAAATGAGCACCCCCAAGGCATATGAAGTCCCCTAGTACCACTTTTTTAATACATCTTTTTTTTTTTTTTTAAATTAAAAATTGACGAATTCTGGCAATTTTTTAATTAACTGAGAAATTAAAAAATACCTAAGGGGGACTTAGCACATTTCCATAAGAATCCAGGAGTATGTTTAGCATGGTAATATACATTAGACACTAGGATTATATCCATGCTAAGGCCTGACCATGGGCATATACTCCGGCTCTGGAGGGATTGAGTGAAAAAACTCATAAATTATAAATTGCCTGAACGGAAAAATATAATAAATAAGTGAAAAAACACTCCAGAGTACAACCCATGCTTAGGACTAGGTGGCTAAGACCTTTTACAAGTTCTTCATGCAACATCTCTTATTACAATTTTTTATGGAAACGTGAAAAAGGTTTGTCTTAATGACTGGCTAAACTTCTGAACTCTGAATTTTGAACACGACAATGTTCAATCTTTGGCAGCTCGCTGGAAATCCATCCTAGTGCAACTTGGTGGATAACAACCGACATGACCAAATTACATGAAAAATCTAATTTTTACACAAATTATAATAATTAAACCCTAAAATCATCTTTGGAGTTGACGTCATGCCCTTCTAGGGTGACGTTGAGCCTCCTGGGTGAAACGTTAGGCCTCATCTACATAACGTTGGGCCTTCCAAGCTCCTAGATGATGCCACATGTGCCAATTAGCACACAACTGCCTCCAAAATGCTAATCCTGATGCTGGGTGATGTCTTGGGTCACAATGGTGATGTCATGGGCCTCCCAAGGCCAACATCCAGGTGGAAGAGCAAGATCCCCCTGGGTGTAGGTCTGCCAAAGTGTCTCCAGTGAAACGTCCTTCCTTTTCCCTCGTGCAAGTCTCTGAAATATCTCTACCCCTTGTTGGGGTCACAACATCCATCTGTGGGATTTCAGCCCCATGGAGGTTCGAGCTAATCATCTCCCCATATGTACCTGTCCATCGTGCATGGTCCTGTAGCAACAACAAGTACGCCCTCCATGGGCTCATAAGTCACTGGGATCATAGCAATGTCAATCATATCCAATAACCAAATTACCCAAACATGTGCATCAAATCCCCCTTTACCTAGACAAATGCTCAAAGACGTTATGTAGTTTAACAATTCAAGTTTGGAGAGGGTCTCAGGATGTCCTATTGGACTAATTCTCTTCAAGTTTGGGGTGTTTCCCAGGTGAAGACCAATCTAGGTCATCTGAGTGTGTGAAATGGTGTAGGGGGAATGTTTGGGAAAAGGGTGCAGTGATAACAGGGAAATGTAGGTCTTGCCTGTGGGTGCCTCTGTAGAGGGCGAGCTGCACCTTGTCATGGATGCCATTGTTTCCTAGCCCATTCAATGCCTTTTATTGTTTTTCTTTTCAAAGGAAAAGCTGGGGGACACTGTCCTGATGTGGTGACCAGTGGTAACAACGTTACCCACAAGCACTTCACAAAAATGAGAAGGATGGCTCGTGATGAGACATCCTTTCTCTTGGCTATGCCACCAAGAGCCACTACCCTAGTTTGGTGACCATATAGATTGTAGTGTCATATCGCTGCATGCCCATGGACCTAATAGGCCGACTCATAATGAGACCTCCCATCTACCAACTAGACCTTGAGTTTTATTTATCTTACGGGTCCCCTTTTCTTACTGAGAATCCTTTTATTGCTTTCTCGGGAATCCCTGGGTGAAGCATGTCAAAGGTTCTATTTTGACTTTTAACTCTTGCCAGCTACTTTTACCCTCTGGGCCTTTAGCCCCTTCTTCCCACAAGGCAAGTTAAAACCCTTCCTAGTGTGGCAAACCCAATGCTAGAACCAAGGTAGGGGAATCTGAGAGGGATAATGATGAAAAATGGTAAATATGGAAGGAACAAACGATGACCTTTCATAGACCCACCAAGTGACAACTCATCCTAAAGGGAACCAACTTACTAGGGAATTATGTCACCCCCAAAGGTATGAATAAGTTAAAGAGCATAATTTCCAAGTAAACGTTATGAAATAAAGGAGAGTTCAGTGCAACATATTCAAATGCTTCAAAAATCAGAGTGACACATATCATGATACCTGGACTCATTACCTCATGGAGCAAGACCCACTGCTACTTCAGAACCAGGCTGGTGGGATGGATGTTGTTGCTGCTGATAGATGGGATGCACTGAAGGAAAGATGGCCCCTTTGGGGCCAAGCTCAAGTCATCTGGATCTCGGTACTCCATGTCTAGGACCTGTGGGCCTCAAGACATAATCTCCTTAGTTATACCCAGGATAGGGGATAACAGTATTGATACTATTTAAATTTTTAATATATACAAATTCCATTTAATATTCAGTGTTTGGTAAAATTGAGCAACATATTAATGAAGCAGATATATAATTATATTAGAATTTCATAATTTATATATCTAATATATATAAATGCTATTTATATATATGATGATATTTATATGTATTATGGTGATGCTATATATATATATATATATAAAGAAATAAATACAAAACACTAAAGTTTAAACTTTATATATTTAAATAAATACAAAATATACGAGATATTTATATATTGAAATAAATACTAAGTAATAAGTTAATAACAATACAGAAGTTTATAACCTATATACGCTGTAAAAATTTTGTAACTGTTAAATTTATACTATATAGATAATAAAAACACAAATTTAAAAATTAAAACCTGTAAATAATAAATACTTTGTAATGAAATGAGGGCGCACGTAGCATTTCATACCTGGAAGTTCCTATACTTCCAAGCTGGTGGACCCGTCGATGTTGGTGGACCTATTCCTATGCTTCCAAGTTGATTGCCTCGACTCCGGATTGAATGCAGACAACGAGTTGATGACTGATGACAATGAGTTGACTACCGACCACTTATAGTTTTCAAAGCCCACGCTCTGACTGCTACAGACAACTACACTTTCCAGTTGAATTTGAAGTGGGGTCAGGCACCCTTATAATCTAACTCCCGATGCTAAAACCCTAAAAAAGAGACGAAAAACCTAAAATCAATGAAACTATCTTTGGGATCTGCATGCGTGGGGTCAGCTTGGTTGGGATCCGTTTCCAAATACGGGATCCATTTTTGCCCTTATATATTTGTCTCCCTCGACAATGGAAACATGGTGCTAGTGGATCCCATGCGGATCTGGATTTGAAACGTAGATCTGCGGATCCAACATCCATACCCCGTAGATCTGATAACTTAGCTTTTATATTTTTAGCCAACAACAATCCCTTTGGGTCTTCAACCTCTTCTTCCCATGAAATGAGGTACATGCCCTTCTTGGGTCACTAAAGTAAAAGGGCGTAGAAGAAGACAATATGATGGGAGCGTAATGAGCAGAAAGTAGTAAGTATGGTCGGGAGTGGTATGATAACCCCTCAAGGGACCTCCAGTTGCAAACCTTCCCCAAAGGTTGGCCACTTACTAGGAAATCTTTGACACTCACCAAGGTCAGCCAGGGTCAAAAGCATAATGTCCAAGCAGATGTTCTATAATCAAAAGTAGATCAAATACAACATGTTTAAATTCCTTAAATATTAGGGTGATTACCTGCCACAATACCCGACTTGTACCGCATGAAGCAAGACCCCTCTTCCTTTCAGAAGCTAGTTGGTGTGGTGGATGCATTGACAATGGATCAGAATGCGGAGATAGAGCGAGCTTCTGTATGTGCAAGTTGATACTACTAGTCACATGGTCTCTTGGCACTCCATGTCTACAACCTGAGGGCCTCGAGACATGATCTCCTTAGTTATCCCACAACATGGGGATAACAAGGACAACAACTGGGGTAGCTCCAGGGAAAATTACCACTTCATGCCTTGGGATTTTGGTAAGGTGGTATTTCAAGCGGTTGATTCTGCCAGGCATTTCCATTCCACATAGCTTGCAACTCAACTTTGTTCTATTATGACCCTCATATGGTTCACCATACTCCCACATTGGCTCCAATGGCTTTTCTATTTTGTAGAGCATTGATTAAATATTTAAAATTTAAACCTATGACACAAAACAAATGGAGAAATTCAGAATCCAAGTCCACAAAAAAACTTAAAGAATGCTGCAATTAAATTATCATAACTACATAAGTGTTAAATCTCCCATTACAAACCCTATACTAAATCTTGAAAAACAAAGAAAGTAAAGGCATAAATTTTTCTACATACCAAGGAATATGGATATGGTAGATTGGAGTAAATCCCCACTCCACAAATGCTTAGTTGATGGCAATGAAACCTACAGATTTCCCCTTGTTTTCTTGATGGAAAATGGTCATAGTATCCTTAGAGCTCAATCCTCTATAGTAACTATTGCAAAATGAGGTTAAAAAACCCAAAATCATGTCTTAAAGCAGGCCGGATATCAACAGGGCGATAATTTGTATCATCACGCGATAATTACAAATTATCACTATAATTACAAACTATCACAATAATTACGGGATTGGAATTTATCACGATAAATATTGACGATATTGTCGTCGAGTTGGGTTTTGGTGATAATATCACGATAATTCCGATATTATTGCGTTAAGTGTAACACTGGTTTCACCAAATCATTGAGGAAATGTGTAATGTTCCCAACCAAATCTGATGTAAAAATCAGATCTATGTGGTTGAGGAATTTCGTCAAACATTTGGCATACAAGCTCCCAACTCCCTTGAAATCACTTCAATACTTGTTGCCCCAATTAACTCAAGTTTAAGGGATGGAGTTTATGTCAAACACATCACATGCAACACCTAAAACCCTTCCCAATGAGTGGATGTTCTGAATTTGTGTTTGTTGTTATGTTTATTTGTAGTGGGTTAGTTGAAGTGTTTTGTCAAAAACTTTGTGTGCAATGGTTGTAGCATTCATTTAAGTGTATTTTCTGATGTATTTTGGCCCATATTTCTTCATGTAATATATAAGGAAAACACATGCAATGATAACCAAATAAATCAGAAACTAATAGCTATTAAACACCATAAGATAGTACATCAAATTCTTGCTTTATTTAATATGCACTTGGTTATCCAACATACAGTAATTTCCAGATCTGAAATGTATTTTCTAAAACTGATATATTTCTGGAAAATACATATAAAATGCAGCCAAAGAAAGGCAAAGAGTCTCCCAATAGAAACCCTCTATCAAACTGCTCCAAAATTATGTAATTTCTTCAGCAAAGGATGGCCCCAATGACAAAATATGTGCTCTGCTTGGTCTGAATTCGCCCTGGCTGAAGATGAGGCTCGATCCACCAATCAAATGGCCAATCCCCTTATAAATAATTCACCCAAGATTTATACAACTCGATCCCAACAAGTAGAAACTAATACAACCCCAAAATATGAAGATTTCCACTACCAGATGCGCCACTCCAAGCAATATTTCGCCCTGGGTACAAAATAATGAATCTCCTGACAGATCCTCTCCAAAATATCCAAGATATAATAGATCGGGAGGTGGAATAGACATGCAAGTGAATATTTGAGTTATATGTCTCTTCTGGAGGCTAAATCGAACTTCTCCAAGATCTCTGGTGCACCCCTCCTGAAGAAAACCCTTCTCACAATTCACCTTGCTTCACAAATGAATGGATGAAATATATCTGAACTGAATAGAATGGTGAGGGTGTAATCTTTCACCACCTTGTCGAAGCTTGGATCAAGAACAAGAGTATCTTTCACTGCCTTGTTGATCTCTAGGGTTTATTTAGTCAAAACCCTCAAGTATAGTGAGCTCCCTAGCCAAGAGGCCAGACATCAAAAATCAATCAACATGAAAGAGAGAATATGAGCCCCTATCTCTCTTTTATACCCGCTTTCACCTTTTTCCATTCAAGTGACCTTTAATTCAAATTAATACTTCTTCATAAAATCACTTTATTAATTTCATGACCCTTTTTACTCCAGAATGTGATTAATTCGCCCTTATAACTTCTCCTGCCACTGAAAGTCACTTTTTATCATCTTATCCTATAGATATTTTTGTCCCGGTTCCAACGAGGAAGGTGTTCCTCCAAGAAAAAGACTCCAAATAACACCTTCAGTGTAATTAATTAAAATATGTTCAATAATAACCCAAAATTACGGAAATTGTCAGAATGCAACGAAACCAAGGACAAGCTCTGATGAATGGATATTGATTATGAAATATGATGAATAATGTAAGTCAGGCCCCATAAAACTCCTCAAAACCGCCTAAGCTCACTATCACCCCCAATTGGCTACTTTGGCAGGCATCCCAAACCATTACATAAGGGAATCCAAAAATGGGGACATTACAATCCTCCCTGCTCGAATATTGCTTGTCCTCAAGCAATAGTTGAATCAAGTTTTGTATGATCCTAGGCTCTCATATCCACCTGGGAGACATGAAGTACTCTCCCCTCAAAGCATGGTCCCTCAAAGTGCTCACCACACATGCCCCCAAAATGATCATGATGAGTAGAACTATCATGTGTAGTAGATCCTCAATCAACTCCTCATGCAACCGCTCTACTCTGGTCTCAACTCCATCAACCACTGGACTACCAATCACTCTAATCCCTGGATATGAAATCAAGATGTGAACTGCAATGCCCTATAAAGTATAGTCCTGTAAGACATCAACACAAAGAGTCTCCTGAAGACCCCCAACCAATGGAGCAAGTAAATACAGTATCCATCCCTCAAGGAGTCTCTCACCTAAAACAGTCTCCAAATTACCACCTCCAGTAGTATCCAAATCCCCTGCTAACCAAGAAGATGATCTACCCATGTACTTGATTCCCAACCAAGAAGACCCAACCTGGCACATAGTGTACCCATCTCCATCTTCTCTCAAATTCCCCCAACAATGGAAGGAATCAAACATGAGCATCTCTTAAACTCCCATGTTCTCTAGAAGTGCACCAAACCCTGCATCAAATAACTCTGATTGTGCCATACCACATGTCTTGGTGCTTGCTGAACTGTAAAACTCTGGCCAAAATGTACTGATAGCTATGTTGTCCTGTCACTAAACTCGGCCTCCTTGTCAACCCACATAGCTTCCTGTAGTGTTCCATACTCTGACCATATCCCTATGATGTCAACCCTACTATATAGCTATAGTACACCAGGGTCAAGAGATGCTAGCATACTCTCCTAACTCTTCCCTAAAACGAAGGTGGCTAAGGAATCATGCCTTGACTCGTGATGCTTACATACCAAGCATGCCCCCATATGCTTCATGACCTATGCTTTGGGGGAGCACCTCCCCACTCTTGATCCCACTCTAGAATCACGCTCCCTAGGGAAAAATTGTGCTCCCTGGTATTGTAGGGAGTGCTCAGGGAGTGTATAGGGAGGAGGGAGCGTTCGCTCCTTAGATGCTCCCTAAAAACTCTTCCTAGGGTCCGTGTTCATGAGGAGGCCTTATGGAGCTTTTTTTTGGTTTTTTAAGAGAAATGAGGGAAGGAAAAGGTAGCCTAGGGTTGGGTAAGTAGTTTAAACATGCATTCACTCCTTTTTCTCTCATTCTATTTCTCATTTCATTCACTTCACTCATCTTTGCTAAGAGGGTTTTGACTTTGAGAGTGTTCTTGCAGCTTGCTAGTTCTTGAGAAGATTGAAGGATATTGAAGGGAGATTGAAGGGAGATTGAAGAGCTTGGAAGGGATTGAAGAGCTTGGAAGGAATATTGAAGGCTCCCTTAGGGAGATTGGAGAGTTTGGAAGAGAGATTGGAGAGTTTGTAAGGGAGATTGTCATTGAACTTTGAAGGCTTCCATTTGTGAGATCTTGGAGGGAGATTGAAGGTTACCATAGTCATATTCAACCACCATAGGAGAGCTAAAGAGATAGGCTCAACCCATTTTTATTTCTTGTTTTGTTTTAAAAAAACATGCATGTGTTGTAAACTAGTATATTATGGCATATGGTATGTTGAATATTTGATTGTTTTCTTTTCCTACTCTTTCTGATTTCTCCTCCATCATTCTATTGCAGGTAGCAAGTTATTATCAAGGTTCAAGATTTATGATGTTGATGTCAATGTGGTATGCCATTTTGGTTCCATTTTTTGTTATAATGATGGTGGTGGGAATTTCACGTCGAAATACCCATGATAGTGAGGATGAAATAGAAGTGGAAAACATAGAGCAAGGAGAGGAAGAATGAATGGAATGTAAATGTGTTGAACCTACACAAAATAGATTTAGCTGGGAATTGACATACACAGTTGCAGAGAAAATAGAAGAAAAGAGAAGCAAGAGAGAAAGAATGGAAGAATTCTCATTAACCAAATGAATAATTGATAATTTACACATGATATACTCTGTATAAATCAACCAATGCGCACTGGAGGAGAAGCCAATGCACCATAGTGGTGGTCTAGAGTGATCTGGACACACACCAACATATATGGGAGTAAACTGCCACCTAGTCTAGTCTCTCAAAAAGTTACAGGAGTGAACTACCACCTAGCTGAGTTAACTAGACTATCGGTCTTCAGTTAGATGACTGAAACTGAGTGAAGTGAGGAGGAGATCATGGAATCATCAGTAATGCACTAGTCTGGTGATAATCCCAAGGACAATGTGCATTAGCTGGTGATGATCCCAATGCTGCATGGTGATAATCCCAATGTAGCATCTAAACTCCACTCAACTAATCAAACTGAAGTGGAAACTGAAGAGAATACTCTCCCTAGAGGAATATTCTTTCTAAAATATAAGAGACTGAATAATGACTAAAAAACATAGGAAAAACCTTAGGAAAAAGATATCCTAGGTGTGTGTGAAGTAACTCCAACACCCCCCTGAACATCACTATGGTGAAAATAAAGAATGGGTCCCAACAACGAGGCCATGTTAGGTACCCAAATACAAAAGATACACT
>JZKD02S1737115.1:205396-216462 GCA_000966675.3 Picea glauca | reverse complement strand
CCCCCCCCCCTCTCAAGGTACAATGTATGTAAAAAGAAGAACTGACAGTTGCTAGGCAACTGTGTCCTTCACTCCAAGACAAATGCAGAGAGAATGGAACTTCTGCTCAGTGAAGGTCTTGGTGAAGATGTCTGTAGTTTGTTTTGCTGAAGGACAAAACTGCAGGTCGATGATCCCCTCGTGTACTAAGTCCCGGATGTAATGCATGTGGATCTCGATGTGAGAAAATGTTGTAGCCACATTGCCTGAATGGTTATGTTAACTACCCCTCTGTACTTTGACTCAGCTGAAGATAGAGTGATCAGTGTTATCGCCATCCCAGTTAGAATTAGTGAACCTGATGAGATCCAATGTAGATTTTTCTGCATAATGAATCCCAAAGGTGATGGTGGCTTGTACGTATCGAAGGATATGATTTGCAGCCTTCCAATGTAGCTCATGCGGCTTCTGTATGAACCTGGAAACTGCACCAACTGCATAAGAGAGGTCTGGTTTGGAGTGTGTGAGATACAACAAGCTCCCCACTAGCTGTCTGTACAGTGTGTTGTCAACTAGTGGAGTGTCCCCGCCATCCTCAAGTTTGACTCCTGATAGGAAAGGAGTCAGAGCAGACTTCCAGTCTGTCATGTGAAATTTCTCAAGGAGATCTCGTGCATACTTGGCTTGAGACAGTTTGATGCCTGATGCATCATGACTGATCTCAAGTCTAAGGAATAAGTGTAGTGGATCCATGTCCATCATCAAGAACCTGTCATGTAGAATCCTCTTAACTGCAGCAATCGCTGAAGTCGAGCAATCAGTGATCAACAAATCATCAACATACAGAACTAAGAGTAGAAGTGAGTTAGCCGTCCTAAGCATGTAAACATTCGGGTCTAACTTACAACATACAAAGTTTTGTGATAGCAAGTAGGAGTCCATGACATACCATGCCCTCGGAGCCTGCTTGAGGCCATAAAGAGACTTCTTCAGTCGACAGACCAAAGATGAATCCTGGATAAATCCTTGGGGCTGGTCCATATATATATCCTCAGAGAGATCGTCATGAAGAAATGCATTCTTCATGTCCATCTGATGGACTTCCCATCCCATAGTTTCCACAATGGCAAGTGACAAACATATGGAATCCATATTTTCTACTAGAGCGAATGTCTCATCATAGACAATGCCATGCACTTGCTGAAAGCCTTTGGAAACTAGCCTATCTTTGTATCTGCTAATTTGTCCATCTGTTGTGCTCTTGGTCCTGTAGACCCATCTGCACCTGACAAGTTTCCTTCTAGAAGGAAGGGGAACCAGATCCCTATTTTGATTCTCGAGGAGGGAGTTGTACTCCTCCTGCATGGCGCATTCCAAAAAGGGATTTCCAGGAGCCTTGCCATAAGACTATGGATCTGAACACTGAACCAATAAAATATTCCTGGGTGGTAATGGTTCAGTGGCAGTGAGTGCAAGAGGAGGCTCCTCGAAATCAGATTGATTCCTCCTAGTATCATCTAGATCCCCAACAAGATCCCCTGCATCCTAAAGAGTAGTATGAGCCCACTTCGGCCTCGACTTTGGCTCTACATCTACATCTGCATGCACATAATCTACATCTAACTGTACTGACTCTATATTTGGATCATCTGAATCCTCTGAATTAGAACTCTCATCTGAATAAGAGTCGGCATGTGCATGCTCATTATCTCTGATAGGTGGAAGAAGAAAGGTGTCTTCATGCGGCTGCTGAGGTACATGGGAGACACTTTCCTCAAATTGGACACTTCGCTCAATGATGAGATGGTCCAAGGAAATATCAATAAGTCTGTATCCCTTCACACTGCCAGGGTATCCAACAAAGATACACTATGTGCTCTGTGGATCAAGTGCCTTCCTCTTTTCAGAGGGAATCCAGGCCCATGCACGTGAATCGAAAATATGAAAGTGGGTCACTTTTGGTTTGAGGGCGCTCCAAGCCTCGTAGGGGGTCTTATCCTTGACAGATCTATGGGGAGATATGTTTTGGATGTAGGTTGCACAATTAAGTGCTTTGTCTCATAATCTTTGTGGAAGTGACTTTGCATGTAGCATGCAAGATGCCATCTTTTTTATAGATCTATTTTTCCACTCAAGAACTCTGTTTTGCTGCGAAGTATAGAGAACTGTGTGTTGTAACTGAACCCCTGCCTCATGACAAAGATTTTAGATCTCATGGTTGACATACTCTCCCCCGTTATCAGTTCGGAAGATTTTGATTTTCTTTTTCAACTATGTCTCAACTGGGGCTTTGAAATATTTGAGGTGTTGAAAGACCTCTGATTTTTGCCTGAGAAAGAAAATCCATGTGAAGCGTGAGAAATAATCAATGAAAATGGGCACGTACCTTACTTTGTTGATTGATGGATGTGGAAAAGGGCCCATGAGGTCACTATGGATCAGATCTAAAGGAGAGGAAGCTCTCTGAGTCTTTCCTTTGTCGAATTTCTCTTGAGGGTGTTTTCCATGAACACATCCCTCACATATTCCTTTGGAGAAATGGATGTTTGGTAGACCATCAACCGATCCTTGCTTGCTAAGTTGTTGTATATATCTGAAATTTAGATGCCTGAACCTTTTGTGCCATATCCTACTACTTTCATCAACATGGGTAAGCAATAAAGCAAAATCCGGTTCAATAAATTCAGAAAATGTGTAAAGCCTATAATGATGATTTACCCCCAGAATTGGTTTGCATGTCATAGATATCCACTGCATCAGGTGTGAATATGGATTTCTTTCCAGTGCCAGATTTTTTCATCTGATACATGGAAAGAAGATTGACGAAAAGTTTGGGAACGTGCAACACGTTCTCGAAGCTTCCGTTTGTGAGCTCAATCCTTTTTTTGTCATTGACCTCGACTGGATATTTGTCCCCCATCAGAATAGGAGGACCTTGGCATGCATCCAATGAAGAATAGATTGATTTTGTGGTAGAAATGTGATGTGATGCTCCTGAATCTACGATCCAAGCATTGAGAGAGAAGTTGATGGCAATCAAGGCATGGCTAGAATTTCCTTTCTTGGGATTTTGATCTTCTGGCTTCTTCTTGGCACCCTCGAGGATACGATATCCAAGGTTATTGTGATGAATTATTTGAGTCATTATATCTAGTTGTTTCTACATGAATGCGGATTCTGGATGGAATCTTGTATGGTAGTATCTGTATTTCTCCCCTTTTCTTCCCTTTCCACCTTTGTATTCGTAGAGATCAGTGAAGGGTTTTGAGTACCCTTCTTTCTTTGGATTTTCATGTTCTTTGCTTTTGTCTTTATCTTTAGATTTATGATATTGATGACCACTTCCATCTTGCACAGTAAGTGCATTTGCCTTTGGGCCTTTGATTTTTCCCATGTTGATGAGCTTGGTCTACTCTTGTGTTAGGGATTCGATAAATTCCTCAAGAGAAGGCATTTTCCAAGTGGCTCTAGAGGCGAATTTGACTGAATGGAATGTGGATACGAACACTGATAATTCAAGACCAAGTTTAGAGAGAATGGTGAGAACCATTTGTTTCCCCTCCTTAGATTTATCAACCCCGCAAGCCTTGAGTTGCGACAGTAAATCCTTAAATTTTATAAAGAAATCTTGGAGATTGTCGAAGCTTTTTGGATCCAATGTGAGGAATTCCACCTCGAGCATGTGTCCCCTCATCTCATCCTATTTTCCAAATATCCCTTCCATGGTGGTCCAGGATTCATTGGGGGTTTTAGAGGAAGATATGTGAAAAAGCAGATCGGGAGAAAAGAGATTGCAAATTGTTCTGAATGCGTCATCCATTCGATTTAGATACTTGGATTTTTCTATGGCTGATGTTGGTTCTGTTTCTGTGTTCATGGTTAACCTATACAATCCTCTTCTTTGAATATGCATGATCATCCTCTCCTTCCATGCAAAGTAATTTTAAGGTGTAAGAATGAATTCTTTTGGGAATTCCATGTTTCCGTTGTCTTCAATCTTTGGTACCTGTAAAAATAATTTGGTGTGTCTTTTGCTTAGCAGTCCATCAGCTCTGATACCATGTAAATTTGTTGAACCTTCACATAATAGATCTAGCTAGAAAATAACACACACATTTGCAGAGAGAAATTGAGAAAGAAGAAGCAAGATAGAAAGAATGGAAGAATTCTGATTAACCGAATGAATAATTGATAATTTACACATGATATACTTTGTATAACTCAACCAATGCATATGGGAGGAGAAGCCAATGCGCCATAGTGGTGGTCTAGAGTGATTTGGACACACAACAATAGTTACGGGAGTAAACTTCCACCTATTCTAGTCTCTCGGGCAATTACAAGAGTGAATTTCCACCTAGCTGAGTTAACTAGTCTATCAGTCTTCAGTTAACTGACTGAAACAAAGTGAACTGAGGAGGAGATCAAGGAATCATGGGTAATGCACTAGTCTGGTGATGATGCCAAGGACAATGTGCATTAGATGGTGATGATCCCAATGCTCCATGGTGATAATCCCAATGTAGCATCCAGACTCCACTCAACTGATCAAACTGAAGTGGAAACTGAAGAGAATATTCTCCCTAGAGGAATATTCTTCCTAAAATATAGGAGACTGAATAATGACTAATAAACATAGGAAAAAACTTAGGAAAAATAAATCCTAGGTGTGTGTGAAGTAACTCCAACATGGAAGGGGATGAAGACAATGAAAATTATAGTGAGGATCATGATCCCTAAAAAATTAAAGATAGGAACACACCTATGTGGAAGTATGTCACAAAGATTACTGGATGGAAAGGGGGTGGAATAGGAAAATTTATATGCAGAATGCACAGGTTCCTATACCCGTTTGAGAAATCACCTATGTGGGACTATGTATTGGGATGAAGGTAAGAGTATAAGAATCAAAATCTGTGTGAAAGTGGATCCTAAAGAAAGACTCAAATACCAAAGGGAAGAGGAGGTAGCACAAAACAAAGCCAAAAAACCAAAGGTTGAACATGAGAATACACAAAGAATGTTCATTGGTTGAGATGCATCCACCCATGGTAGTGTATTCTCACCTTTGTCTTCACGTAGAACACTATCAGGTTTCCTTTACCAAGGTTGTAGAGATGATGTGGATGAAAAAAATTTCAGGTTTCTCTATGCATGTGGTATACCATTCGATGTTCTTCGCTCACCATATTGGCACGAAATGGTCCAAGCCATCAATGGTTCCCCTAAAGGATATAGGAGCCCTGGGTATGACAAATCTAGAACCTTGGGAGTTGACATGGAAAGAGCCAAAATCCAAGGTTCTCTAGGAAAATTTACAAATGATTGGAACCATCATGGGGTATCAATTGTATCTGATGGTTGGAAAAATGTGAAAGGTAGGCCATTGATAAATATTCTTGGTGTGTCTGCTAGTGGTGTGATATTCCTTTTAGCCCATGACTACTTAGATCACTACAAGACATGTATTAATATTGCAGATGCCTTGCTTAAAACCATTCAATAGATTGGGCCTTGCTATCCCCACCTTTTAGGGATAACTAGGAGATCATGTCTCGAGGCCCACAAGTCCTAGACATGGAGTATCGAGAGAAGGATTGACCTGAGCATGGCCCTGGAGGGCCCAAATTTTATTCTTCCATCATCCTTATTTTGTCAATAGAAGTAGAATCTATCACCATCGGCTTGGTCATGTATCATAAAGCATTCTTGCTCCATCAGGTAATTGGTCCAGGTATCATGGTATGTGTCACTTTTGATCATTAAAACCTTTAAATATATGCATCTGATTCCTTTTATTTCTAACAAATGCTTGGATCTTACATTTCCCCACTTGACCATGTCTAGGGGGATTGACAGGGTTTCCTAGCAAGTCTTTGTCCATAGTTTTTGGTTTGCCACTGGGGGTATTTATGAAAAGCCATCGCCTTCTCCCATCATAGCACCACTATTTCATCTTATTTTCTGCTCACTTATCCCACTCCCCTTGTTTGGGCATTGGGTTGACCTATTTTCAGGATTGCACCTTATCTCATGGGAAGAAGGGGCTAAAGGCCTAGAAGGTAAACGTAAGCTAGTAAAATATAAAATCCTAAGAATAAAACCTCGAGATACTTCGCCCAGGGATCCCCAAGAAAGCAATAAAAGGCTTCTTAGCAAGAAACAAGAGGGACCCAGAAAAATAATAAAACAAGACCTAGTCAGAGGATAGAGGATCTCATCATGAGCTTGCCTATTAGGTCCATGGGTACCTAGTAGTATGACATTGCCACCAACTGGTTACCACACCAGGGCAGTGACTCTTGGTTGCATGGCCAAGGGAAAGGGGGTCTCATCACGAGCCAGCATCTCATTTTTGTGAAAGTAATTGTGGGTAACACTGCCACCACTGGTCACTACACTAGGGTAGTGTCCCTTGATTAGCTCTTGAACAAAAAGAAAAAGAAAATCAATAAAAGAATAAAAAGAATAAAGGCAAGAATGGGCTTGGAAGGAATGCATCCATGACAGGTACAACTCACCTTCTACAAAGGCACCCATAGGTAACACTTTTGCATCCTTGGCCTTCACTGCACCCACAAGCTTGAACATCCCCTGACCACATCACCCATTTACATGGCTTGGATGAGGTCTTTTTGGGAACTTTCCTTTTCCTGTGGATAGTAGCCCAACTGGACGCCTTGTCCTTTTTTCTAGACTTGTATTGCAGGCTTGTGTAACGTCTTTGAGTTGTTAACTGATGTATTATGGATTTTATGCATATGTTTAATAATATTGATGATGATATGTGATTTAAATTGCTATGATCCCTGTGACTGATGATCCCATGTAGGGTGTAACTTTTGATGTGCAGGACCATGCCCGATGGAAAGGTACCATTTGGACCGGTACACATGGGGAGATGATTAGTTCGGACCTCCATGGGGCTGAAGAGCCCACCATATGGATGCTGAGACCCCATTAGGGGGCAGAGACAGGAAAAAGATTGAACATGGGTTTTTCACCTGAGAGGAAGAGGACGTTCCACCAGAGGCACTCTGGCAGGACTAGACCTAGGGGGAATGACCCGTTTTCAGTGGAACGCTATCCTTGGAAGGCTTAGGACATCACCATATTCACCATGATGTCATCCAGCTTTGTGGATGCTTTTGGAGGTAGACTGGGCAGCAATGGCACTTGTGGCATGTTGGAGACGCCCCCGGGGGGCTAATGTTTTGCTCCTGTATTTCTCATTTTCCCTAAAAAGGGATAACATCTCCCTTGGAGGGGATTTTACTCTCCTTTCAGCTTGATTTAGGGTTTTAACTTGAAAATTTAATGTAAAATAGTATGATTTGATAATTTGGCCTTGTTCGCCTTTTACCTGACCTAAAATGCAAAATTAGGCCAAGGTTTTTGTATAAATGGGAGATTTTCACTCTCATTTTATAATAACTTACTCACTCATTAGTGATTCTGATTTTTAGCATCCTATTTGGGTTATTGGCTGATTTAAGGAAGGCGCACTTGTTGAAGGAAGATATTTTTGGCATTCTATGGTGTTTTTCTTGAAGGAAGCTGTTACAACTAGGGTTTGCATGATTATTTCTTGATGAATTGTAAGTATTTTTCTTCAAAAATTCTTAATTAAATGGTTGTAGTCTTCTTTTCTTACATGTATTTATAATTTGTTGAATAAAAAACCTAGGTGACAAGCACACAAGTAGGTCCTTGTCTCATGTCCCATGACAGAAAAGCTTTTAGCCATTGAAGAAGAAGAAGAGAGCCTAGCCATAGCTACACTCATTTTTCTTCTTCCCTTTAGCTAGCCATATATTTTTTACTTCAAGAGAAAGAGGACATCCCAGGCCTAGCTCATCTACACCTAGGGCCATTTTCTTTTAGGGTTTGATGAAAGAGACTTGCCTTAGCAACACTCTCCCTCTTTAAGCCCTCTTGTCTTGACTATGTATTTCATTTGAGTTAGTTGTTTGTCAGGAAGGAGGAGAGAGCATGAGGCCTTGCTTTAGCAACACTGGAGTGAGCCTATCTCCCCTAGGGTTATGATTTTGAAGCCCTTCTTTAGAAACACTTCAAAACTTATCCCTCTAGTCCTTTAAAATCTCACCCCCTTCAACTCTTGCATCCTTCATTTATGACTCCATTAAACCCTAAGGCACTGATCTAAGTCCTCCAACGTGGAAGTAAGAACTTGATCTAAACACTCTCTAAAAAAATTTCAATTGAAACCCTAACTACACTAACCCTAGCTCTAGCGAACTTACTAACCCTAGTTGCTGACGTCATCCTTGGTTATTACATCTTTAATCCAAAAACGTTTAATTTATTGAGCAATTGAACGATAGTTAAAAGAATTAATTGAGTTAAGTATCAATTTGTTGCATTGAATGCCATATCGTTCTAGTGTTTATTGGTGAAGTGACATTACTTTTATTGTTATTTTGTAAACATTGACTTCGTCAACATTTACTTTCAAATTGCTTATATTGAACATCGGATAGTCACTATATGAAGTACTAACCCATTAAAAACTTGCACATGTCAGTTTGCTATTGTTTTGTTCCAGGTAGGTATACTTTCCTTGGGGGTTTACTTCAAATTGGCCTTTGGTCGGACTATCTTTTTGGGTGGTGACTTGTGAGGGGGAACCTTATCCTTGTCTTTCTATCCTTTTTCCTCCTTAAAACCCCAGGTCACCGGGGACGTCTCCCCTAGGCCTCACCTCCCTAAAGAGAAAGAACCATCCCATCCTGGTGACATTGAGTGCGATAGGTTCCTATTACGCCAGTTTGGCTTTCTACTTTATAGCCTTTCTTCCTAGCTACAAACTGTGCGATAACATTTTGGCACTGTTGTCGAGGAACATTGAGTCAATTCTCCTCAATTAAAAAATCTTTTCGGTAAGCCTTGCCTGAGAGCCTTATCTTACAAGCTTACCTGGCGACTCCACTAGGGTGTTTTCCCTATTTCTTTGATAGTTTCAAGAAAACTATCTGGCAACTCCACTGATGACGAAGCCAATGATGACTTCACAATGGGATCCCGGGAACTATAAGCCTTTAGACATGAGTAACATCTCGAGGTACCCTCAACAAATTCCCTTTGAATACATAAATTTGCTCCCTAGATTCTCTGGTGGTGATAGAGAGAGAGATGACTATCACATGAGAAATTTATGGAATTTCTTCCTATCCTACCCGGTCAATGATTATGCTGAAGACGTGGTCATGAAAATTTTCTCTGCCATGCTTTGTTACAATTCCAAAAAATGGTATGATAACCTCCCCGAGGCCAGCATCACAACTATGGAGCAATTTGAGAAAGTTTTTCTCGAGAGATGGGGTATCCAGCAAGAAGACATCCCAATACTATTAGAAGAACTCAAGCACATAAGACAATCTAAGGATGAAACTGTTAGAGACTTCCAGAATAGATTTGAGAACATGCTATATCATATTCCTGAGAGTCATCATCCCGAGGAGAGATACCTGGTTCATCTCTTTACTCGTGCACTTTTGGGATATTTGAGTTTCCCTCTTGATAAAATAACCCCAAGGACGCTCGGTGAAGCTTACTACATGGCTGCAGTGATTGAGGAGAAGATATCCTTGTTTGATATAGGATGCCTCTTTACCTTAAGTACTCTCAATGGAGAGAGTTTGTTTACCCTTGAGAACTTCATCATTGATCTCCAAGAAGAAGGGGAACAAACCACAGATAGATGAGGGATTGCTGAAGAAATATTTGAGGAGGCGGAACCCAATAATGAAGTATCAACATGCCCTCTTCCTCTTGATTAAGTGATCCATAAGCCTTCTCCACATGCACAACAATAAGACGATGAGGTTAGTTTCTTTCCTTTTCAAGATTTTGATGATACCTCATTTCATGATTCATAGAATGATGGAGAAATGGAATCCTCGAATGAATAGCATCTTCCTTGCTGCACGACCAAGGATAAGACAGTAATGCATGCCAAATATTCCCAAGTCCTAGAAGCTCCTGCACAAGAAGAAAAATTAAGTTACCCTCCTCTCCAAGATTCGGGTAATTGTCTACTTTATGATTTGAGAAAAGAGGAGGAGATGGGTGAGCTTTTGAATGATTTCAACCCTCCATGTTATGATACTGACACTGACATAGCTGATTTTGATGAGTTCATACATGTTGGGAGACATAGGTGGGATGCAGTTGGTTATGATATGGATCCTATCTATGACATAAGGAGTCATCTCCAAGTATTCCCTTTGCAATTATGACAGCGAGCTCTTGACCAGTGGCAACAAGGAGATGAGTTTTTTACCGATGCTCCCCAAACACACAAGGATGACTTGATGCTATGCTTTCCTAATGATTTTCGGTCATACCTTGAGGAATTTGATGATTTCTCCTTTGAGAATTTGGATTTATTCTATGAAGATGACTATCAACCACCGTTGTGCTCAAGTTTTGACAGGAGTAAGAACATTGTTTGCCTAAAGAGAGATTCTCATGACTTTTTTCTCCAACCACCTCTTATTACTTTACCTTGTTGTATCATTAAAAGTGTAGTTGGGATTTATACCTTTTTCATTGAGTTTCCTCTAAATCAAACCTGAGAATCCAAGGATTGGTTGAAAACTACAGATTTCAGTCTATCATCTCATTTTTTCAACTTTCCCTTGAGAGTTTGCTAGATGTCTGCTAGATCTTTGTCGATCCCCTCCCGGGCCTCAGGACATGAGGACATCCTAGGTAGCTAGTTTGTAGACCTTTTGTCTAAATCGTGGACTCTTCATGACCCCTTCCAGAGGTGGATTGAGTACTTTCCTCAAAGATGGAATTGGCAAGATTTTATCCCTCCCACCCGCCTCCATGAGTTAGACTTTATGATTTCCGATAATATGATACATGCTCTAACCCATGTCATTTTTGTGCTTTATTTGTCAATGTTATGGTTTATGATGAAGCACAAAGGCATCTATTGTGGGACATTGTTGGATTGGCTTCACTGGTTGTTTGACTACACCGACATCTGACCAACAGGTAAGTACAGGTAAGTAGTTTTCCTTACACTATTGATTGCTTTATTTCAGTCCATATATATA
>JZKD02S1737115.1:164158-187190 GCA_000966675.3 Picea glauca | reverse complement strand
GACCTGGAATGGTGGCGTTAACTTCCACCAAAACCAATACCGTATTTGGACTTCACTGGCTCGGAGAACCAAGAGCAGCTTGCTGGCCCCAAATTAAATGACTTACTAGGTTGGTAGGTAAAGGGATCCTCGTGAGTAATGAGGGATGGGGGTGAACCGCCCATCCATAGAGTCCTCAGACCTGACCACCGCGAGGAAGATCATGCCACATGCAACCTCGTCGAAAGGAGAAAAGGAAGGAAGAGTGTGCGATCAGGGGGCAAACGTGAGGAAAAGAGGAAAAGGAGAATTCTAGAGAAATACAGAGTGAGTGATAGCAGAGAAGAAGGAGAGTAACCTTCGTTCTCGGTCATTGGCAAATAGAGACTCAGTCTCACAGCATCATGGTCTCAGCTCAGGGGTGGCTAGTGGTAAATCCGTTGGGAGTCGCTGAGCCTACACTTGGGTGGAAATGAGCACCCCTCTCAGTAGTTGCATCACCTCTGGTGTTTTTCTGATAAGTGTTATATCTTGCATCTTGAAATTTATATGCTGACATGTATGCTCATAGTCTATGCAATTTATGAATGGTTTGAGTATAAGACTGTTTGTGTGATATTTTGACCAGAAATGGTGGTTGCATGCTTATAATGGAAAGACTACATATGGATTATGTTTTATAAATAGCTATATATATGTATACCGATCTAATTCAGACTTCAAGTCTGTTCTCAGGAAATCTATACCCTTATCCGTCTTAGGTAATACCCTGGATAGATCTCCCCATAGAGACACCCTTCTTGGAAAGATTACCAAGAACCCGAAAAAGGATTTGAAGGTGCAAGTCTTAGTAATCCTACACGAGGAAGAATGATCCTCTTAAAACCCCGATGCGCTCTGTGGAAGAAAGGGAGAGATCTCGACTGTTGGTTTTCCACATCTAGGGGAGCAGCAGGAGAGTGCACAACGCGGGACAGATCTGAACTGTTAGATCTTAGTCAAAAAAAACCGACAGTCGTTGGATCTGTCAGGAGATGCATGAGGGTTAAGCCTTCGTGAACAGAGGTGAAAGTCTCGAAAGAGGAGTTGGTATCAAGATTCGGAGGTCTCGTTGACAAGAGATCGGGACACTCCATGGTGCAAGTCCTGAAATAGATCTAGACCGATCAATTAAGGGAGGCCACGTGTCATGAGATCACCCATCTCAGGATTTCGGACTTTGGGATTTCAGAGGTCTCTTTGACAAGAGATCGGGACACTCCATGGTGGAAGTCCAAAAATAGATCTGGACCGTCCGATTAAGGGAGGCCATGTGTCGCGAGATCACCCATATCGGGACTTCATACTTCGGGATTTCGGAGGTCTCGTTGACAAGAGATCAGGACACTCCATGGTGGAAGTCCCAAAATAGATATGGACCATCCGATTAAGGGAGGCCACGTGTCATGAGATCACCCATCTCGAGATTTTAAACTTCAGGATTTCAGAGGTCTCGTTGACAAGAGATCGGGACACTCCATGGTGGAAGTCTCGAAATAGATCTGGACCGCCCGATTAAGGGAGGCCACGTGTCACGAGATCACCCATTTCAGGAAATCAGAAATCGGGAATTCGAGAGTTCTGTTGACAAGAGGTCAGGCTCTCATATTGATAAGTCCCAAAAGAAATAGGATGGAGGTCTTATGAGGAGTGGTCACCTGGATCAGGGTATATCCAGGAGGGATAATGTGACAAAGGCCATTTCGAGAAATCGAAAATCGGGAATTCAGGAGTCCCGTTGACAAGAAGTCGGGCTCTCGTATTGATAAGTCCCGAAGGGAATAAGACTATGGTCTTATGAGAAGTGGTCATACAGGACAAGGCATAGCCCAGGGGGCTAATTGCTGATCGAATCCTTTTCCGCATTTCGGCATTTCGGGGTTTGTAGAGTCGAAAGACTTGACTCACTTATATCGTTGGGTCACGAAATGCGAAAAGGCGCCTAGTTGTTTGGCCGGTGGTCATAATCGATGATCACATGGAAGCAGAAAAAAAAGGAAGAGCTAGCCTATGCTAAGCCCCCGTAGGACTTTGAGGATTCTGTCCCTCAAGAAAAGGAAAAAAAATTATTATGCTGTAGTGGGTGTATTACAATGGCCCACTTTAGTTTTCGCAATCACTCCAAGTTGGAGTTACTAAATATTGCGAAGACCAGATTTGCTAGCTATTATCTCACCTTCAGGTGCCCGTTGAAGGTAAGAGAGGCATTAGCTAGTATGGCCTCGAGTGATTCATGGCAGGATCTAAAAGACATGGTTACATCTGCATATGAGAGAAGTGACTTTCAGGAGGTGCTGGACACAGTTCTTGATGGCCATTTTTGGCAACAGGTTCGGTATATTCTGCAGTTCAACAGACCCATTTATAGTATGATTCAGTTTGCAGATACAGATCAACCGGTGATTGGAGAGGTGTATGAGTAGATGGACAACATGCTAGGCCAAATCAAAGACATTGTTCAGCTGAGGGATGCGATCTTGTATGATCATATCCGTAAACATGTGGTCAAAAGGTGGGATAATTTGAATGTTCCACTCCATGCCCTGGCATATGTCCTTACCCCAAAATATTATTCTTCATCTTGGTTGGCCCAACTAACAGCTGGGGGTGGGGAAAGGAGAAAACCACACATAGATCCAGAGGTGCAAAATGGATATATGCTTCCATTGGACAAGTTGGTTTCTTGATGAGGAGGAGTGTGCTCAAGTATGAAGTGAATTGAGAAAATACATCAGTGAGCATGGAGTCTTTGGTAACTTGCATGCAACCAGAGATCGAGATAGGATGGGTTCTATCGAATGGTGGAACATGTATGGCTCCTCTACCAAAAATTTGCATAAATTGGCGGTGAAGGTGCTTTCTCAGGTTGTCAACACCTCTTCTGCAAAGAGGTGTTGGAGCACCTATAGCTTCATCCACAGTGTAAAGAGAAACAACTTAAATGTAGACCGGGTAGAAAGCTTGGTTTATGTGCATTGCAACTTGAGGTTGTCGTCGCATTATTGTGATGTAGGGGAGGATAGTGTTTTATATAACCATAAAAGAGATATGAATTGGGACAACAATCCAATAGAGAGTAATCTGTAGGATGGAGCCATTGTTTTAGAATGCTTGGAAGAGGAACTTTTGGGTGATCGTGATGGTGATCATATTCCTGGAGGAGACATGCCACCCCCATCTACTAGCGGTGTTCCAAATTCAACAATTTTACCTTTATCTTCAGAGCATCCATTGTCACGTAGGGGCCATTCAACTATTGGTCATGTTCCATGATTACTTCCACATGTTCCTACTTCTCTTCAAAAATCACGGGATAAGAAACTAGAAGTTTCTTGTGGAAAGAGGAAAACTTAGAGAATAGTACTTACTACTTAGTACTTTCTACTATATACTAGCTCTCTTTTTTTGTTTCTTGTTTAGAAGTAGTCTCTAGATTCTAGAACTTAGTACTTTGTCTTGATTCTTGAGTGTTGACTCTTTATTATGGCTTATTCTGTAAACAATGAAGTTATGAACTTATGAAGTTTGAAGTTGAACATTATATGACAATTTACCTTTGAAGTTTGAAGTTTGAAATTTGAATTTTGAAGTTTGAACTATTCAATGAATCTTACAACTCTTTGGTAATGAATATGATGCTCTAGATTCTAGACTCTATTTCATTTTGTGGTTGATTTCTTTTACAATCTATTGATGACAAATGTTTATGATTGATGTTATATGTGAACTAAATGGTTGACCGTTGATGCTTTAATGATCATGATTCATCACTAATCAATTAGTTAAATGATCTTATATTCTGTAAATAATGAACTTATGAACTTATGAAGTTTGAAGTTGAACATTATATGACAGTTTACCTTTGAAGTTTGAAGTTTGAAATTTGAATTTTGAAGTTTTGGTTTTGAAGTTTGAACTATTCAATAAATCTTACAACTCTTTGGTAATGAATATGATGCTCTAGATTCTAGACTCTATTTCATTTTGTGGTTGATTTCTTTTACAATCTATTGATGACAAATGTTTATGATTGATGTTATATGTGTACTAAATGGTTGACCGTTGATTCTTTAATGATCATGATTCATCACTAATCAATTAGTTAAATGATCGTATATCTATGTTTTCATGTTTTTTTGCAATTGATTCAACATTCTGCATGTTTTTTTTTATATATATGCATCAATATATATATATATATATATATATATATATATATATATATATAATTCTTTCGAAACGCTCCCGCTCCCGTTCCCACTCTCGCTTCCCGATTCCACTCCCCACTCCCAACAACCTTTCTCATGACATCATCCTCTAGATATGCCTAGGAGAATCTCTCTATAATCTGTTGATGAGTCCTTAAATGTCCAAGCTGCCCAACCATAGGTACATCATTTATGGATCTCAAGATCTCTGTCACTACCTGCTGCGACCATACATCTTGCCAACTGACCTTATAGTCTTCTTTGGAGGCATCTGTCCTACAATGCTCCCATTTCTCATCCCGATGAGACTTTGAACCTATATCAACCTCTAAAATATCCTCTGTCCCACTGCTGAGGATACTCTCCATCACGCCCAAGGCCTCATCTGACTGTCTCGGGTGAATTTCCTCTAACCTATTGCATGTAATGAAGTAACCCCTGTCAAGAGGTCTCTTCCTAATAACTCTCCATGTACCATGCAACTACCTATCTTCCCCTATGTTGCTGTATACAATGAAAGTATCGAGGAATGGTAACATAAATACTTGCAACTGTTCATAGGACTATGAAGTGTCATATGCGCTGGTCAATCCCCAAGGCTTGACCAAAAACCCATCCATTGACATCCATGGTGAATAGTTTCCTAGACTCCACACTAATCTCATGCCATCGTGTACAATGGTAGGTGACTTCACGCACTGATGGTCAATCACACTCCCTCTATCATCACTCATGACTGTTGCTACTGAGAATGTGATCTCCCAGGCCCATGTACTGTTGTAAAGGAGAGGACCACTCTCCATGGAAACCTCCATGCTCCACCAAGTATGTCTCCTCCTTGCACTCCAATGCATCCCCCTAGATCCCACTATACACCTCTGCATGCCCCTGTGGACTACCACTCATCACTGTATGCCCCTGTATACCCATGAAAGCTCTTGTATCCTCCTGCATCATCACGTATCTTGGGTGTGCTGCTAGGTCAACCTATACATGGATATCCTCATAACTTCCCCTGGCTCTGGAATCCCCATGTGTATGTGTTTTTCCAACTGTCTCAGAGCTCCCCATGAATGGTGGTCCCTGTTAAAAATGAACATCCTCGAGCTTCTTCGGGTCACATCTCTCCATAATCATCAGTGATCTAGGGTACCCCTCACGCTTTTTGTGTGCCTTTCAAGAATCCATGTGTGCTTACCAACTCATGAGTGATTTGGTACACCTTAGTCTCCTTCTCCTTCAATGCCCCATGATAAATCTCTCCAACCTCCAAAAGGTAATCTCTATCCATAAGTAGTTGCTGGTAGTCGATCCTCATCACAGTCACTCTCTCCCTGAGTGTTTGAAAGTCCTCAATGGAAAACTCCTTATCCAAACTATCCTGTGCCATCGTGGCCCTCCAACAATACTCTCCACCAATGCATGTGTATCATCAATGTGTCTAGTGGCTACCACGATCATGTCCTCTCTGACCCTCAACTATCCTACCAAATACTGTGACTCCTAAACACTGGCCTGCTGAAGTGCTACCTCATGACTCCTGCTGCTAGTTTCAATAGTTGAATCCTCATCAACACACTTCTCAATATCTAAGGTGCCACATTGCCCACTGTCCTTTGTGCTATCGAATCTTTCTGTATGCCACTGTACATCATCATATACTATTGCCTCAATCTGTACCACCATGTATGATTTTATCTTTTATGTACAATTGTATCCTCCTATGCACTCACTCTACTAATGTCATCTGTACTTGGATCCCATACTAATGTGTCCATATTTGTGATATGGTCATCCCAACAAACAAGGAATGCATCCCTGTCACTGTAGGCCGATCCTTGAAGTAAGTGTCCCATCGATATGTCGGTCTCCACAGTCTGACCTATTGATGGACTCCCCAAAATAAGTGACTCACTCTCCCCATATTGGAAGGTATGTATATAGTCATATGTCTCCAAGTAATGCCTCTCCTACTGGCCTTGCGAATCTAAATGTCCCTCGTGTTCAATCACTACACAAGGTTCCTATACCACATCTTGAATGCCACTGATATCCTCATGTGTTGTGGCTAGCATAGATGATTGAGAAGATGAGGAATGTGTCACACTCAACTCCATAGGAGGCTCATCATCCCCCACGCATGACTTCCTAGAAGTCACGTCAACACCCAAAGGTAGGTCTCCCAACATATGACTCTCATCATGCCTGGGTGCTAACACATCTAAACCCTCACAAGCACCCTAGTCATCACTCTGTCCATCAAATGCCTGGGTTTCAATGGTTGCATAGGACTACTCTAATGAAGCATCTAAGGCCACCTCCTCATGCACATACTCCTCATGCCCAACCAAATGGTCAAATCGAGGTGTGGTCGTCTCCATATCAAGCTCCATATCCCACATGATTGCTAACCTCAGAAGATAGCTCTACTAATGGTGCATCCCTTGCTACTTGTTATCCATCAAAGTTACACTAGGATGGACTTCCAACGAGCTGTCAAAGTTTGAACATTTCTTGTTCAAAATTCAGAGTTCAAAAGTTCAGTCGGTTATAAAGACCACCCTTTTTCTCTTACATTTCCATAAAAAATTGTAATAAGAGATGTTGCATGATGAACTTGTAAAAGGTATTAGCCACCTTAAGTCTTAAGTGTGAGTTATACTCTCGAGTGTTTTTTCTACTTACTAATTATATTTTTCCATTTTAACGCAATTTATAATTTATGAGTTTTTTCATTCAATCCCTCCAGAGCTGGAGTATATGCCCATGGTTAGGCTTGAGCATGGATCAAAGCCTAGTGTCTAATTTATATTTCCATGCTAAACATTCTCCTAGAGTCTTATGAAAATGTACTAAGTCCCCCTTAGGATTTTTTTTTTTTCAGTTAATTAAAAAATTGCCAGAATTCTGCAATTTTTAATTAAAAAATAAAGATGTATTAAAGAAGTGGTAATAGGGGACTTAATATGATATGGGGATGCTCATTTTTGGACCTAGAGAACCCATATTACCTAAGTACCCACTTAGTTGAGCAAAAATAGTGTTTTTTATCACTTAAAAGTCATCTTTGCTCACAAAACCCAAAAAAGTCAAATAAAATCATAAAAAATCAGCAAGGGCACAAATTAAGGAAACATGTGGGGAGATGTTTGAGATGAAATAAAGGTACAAAAGTCAATGTGGCAATCATTGAAGACAAAATATATATGATTGAGGTTTGATTGGATGATGTAGACATGGATTTGGAGAACATGCCAATAAAGAGGTGTGCCCCTCTTGAGAGGTGGTGCATTCCCGTGTGTGGAAGCCCACCTCTTGAGAGGTGGCGCACCTACACCCTCCCATCCTCTACACTTGGAAACATTTTGGGTTAGTGGAGAGGTGGCAGCCATTATTCAACACTTGGTGGCTCTCCTCTCACACTTGGTGTGCCCTCCCTCTCCACATGGTGCACCCTCCCTCATGGGAACTCTCACCTATTTTGTTATATATTGAAGCACTCTTCCCCATTGCAAGTTAGTTGGAGATTGGCTTGAGATGATTTCTGTTGTAATCAGAATATCATTTCTATTTTAATAAAAAGGCTTTGGAGGCTACTCAACGGTGTAGAGCTATTGTGTGTGGATCATCTATGTGCATGGTGTATATGAGGTATATGCTTTGTTGATTATTTCTTGTAATTTTTGGTGAATCTTGGCCTTGTAAGGGGAGCTATCTCTCAATAGGATAGAGGTAGGAAGCTTTCTTTCTTATTGTTTCTATTGTCTTATATATGTTAGGTAGTTTGATGTGCATGCCTATTTTGTTTAATTCTCATGCTCTCAAATTTTTCTAAATTATATAACACCAATGCGGTTAACCTCTTTGCAAGAAGTTTGAAGTTGTGCAAGATATCTTATTTGAAGGAGAGGCTAAGCTAGCTTCCTGCCCCCTCATTCTTCAAAATTTGTGGTGAAGTAACATAGTCCCTCCACTTTCCATCGAAACAGAAGACTCCATTGCCCAAGGGTTCAAGAAAATCAAACATTTCTTTCTTCTCTTTCTCATCAAATTCTATATCCCTTGGTTACTTGTTCCAAATATACATAAAGTAAAAGGATTGTTGGTTTCTAAGGTTGAATGTCTCATTTAATTTATGTATTTCAAAGCAAGTAGTTTAGATCTCAAGTTCTAAAGAAAGATTTAATTAGATCTAGCTTGCTTTATTTCATTTTTAGTGTCACTTCTTTCGGAAATTTTTTTAAAGGCTAAAGATACATGTTTTCCAAGAAGTTTAATGTCCATATTTGAGAAAAGATTACTGTCTTTATATTTTTGTTTTAGGACAGTGAAAAGAATAGTAAGAAAGGGCTTTCTCTACTTAGTTTAAATTCAGAAATTTGCTAGTTTATCATAGAATTTTACTTAGTCAAATTTTTGGGCTTTCCTACTAATAACCCAAGACACTTCCAAAGTGTTTTTGGGCATCTTTAGTTGTTGTGTGTTCACTGTTTTGTGCAGGTTGATGAACAGATAAGAGGAAATTCTATTCGTTTTCGGCGGATTAGGAGCATCAGGGACCCTCGAGAGCACCTCTTTACACAATAAACATTTATAAAACATTGTAAAGACTTGTGACCCCCCTAATGAATGGTCACAAGTCACTTCCTCAAAAAATTTTGAAAGTTCTTTAATAAAAGCAGTGGGGCTACAAGCTCTTGCTTTTCATCCCCCCTGGGGGAACGGTGTTCTCGGTGGTGGTGTCATTTTTTTGCAATTTTAGCTTAGATTTAATTTTCATAACTAAAGATAAGCTAAAGTGATCTTTTAATTCATAACAAGGCACTACAATCAATCTAGATTAGATTTCCTTTTGCAAATTAGAACACTAATTGCTAAATTAGCTTTACTTTCTTGCAATTTCAAGTTGGAAATAAACTATCCCCTCAGCTCCTTGAAAGAGGCCTGGTCAATGTGGATTAGTAATTAGTCTCACATTTCATTTCAGTATTTTCTTTCCAGCTTAAAATAAACAAATTCCCCTCAGCTCTTAGTGCAGTTCCTGACCCTTCCAGTTGTGAGCTAGTCTCAATATGCTGGAAGTAAGTTTCATACACGCTATGCTGGTCAGTGGTTGATAGTTTAATTGGGACAATCTCTAAAGTAGTTAGCTTAATGCACGAGAAAATGCCTTAAAGTGACCTACGAAGTAAGGCGGGCCCTCTCAGGACTTGTCTTCCCACCCGTTTTGGACATCCAACACTTTGAGTGAGTTTTACTGGTGAGACCATTGCGTTTCGGTAAATCTCTCCGCAAGTTCCAAACAAAGAGCTAACCTCTAAGGAGGCCCAAACCATTTCACTAATTCAACATCAATTTATCTTAATAAAAAACACAAACTACATTTCCCACGATTCAATTTAAGGCACTAGTCTCAATTTTCACATTCAGCAAAGCCACAGGCTTCCTTTTATATATTTGATATCATCTCTAAAGAAAATGTTAATTTCAGTTGCATATAACAAACGTACTTGAGTGTGCTTTTTTTATGCAAGTACATGCTTGATGTTATATCGTGGATGAATGATTTGTTTATGTGTATTTCAATTCATGGTTGATTGTTGAATAAAAGTAATAAACTCCTAGATCTTTATTTTTTTGTACTTAGCTTAGATCAAACCATAGTATTTTTGTTAGGGACTACCCCCCTTGGCTTAGCTAGGAGTTGGCCTAGACAGAGGAGTTGAGGATTAGGTGACAACACCTTAACTCTCACTTTCCCCAAAGGACACATCGAGTGGATTGAAGATTTCTTCCACGTCTCCCAGGTGTGTATAAGGCGACAACATTTTTGGCACCGCTGCCACGGATAAATCTTTCTATTCCCAGAACACGACTTGTTTTTCCTTGTTTTTACTTAGTTTTTTATGCTTGTAGTTTATCAGAAATAGACTCAACCATCTGGAAACTCCACTTAATTCCAATTTAACTAGGAATTCTACAAGGAGGAATTAAGAAGGGATTCTTAACTTCATTCCTGAACCTGAGAAGGTTTATCGAAGGAGGTTAGCTAGAGCCTCTTTTCGTAGAATACTTAGTCATTTAGGAACTAAGTCCATTTCTGATATCCACTTGCTTTTTGCTAGTAGTAGTTTTACTTCAGAAATGGCCATATATGCTCCATGTGATTTCAGTGCAATAAACAATTATCCACATGCTATTCCTGAAAAGGCAATTGAGAAACTTCCTAGTTTTCAAGGAAATAATGCCATTTCAGCTAAGATGCATGTCAAGTCTTTCATGAGATGTATAAATAAATGGTGTGCTACAGACAATTATGAAGATGTCAAAATGAAGTTATTTGTTCTATCCTTAGAAGACGATGCTTCAAATTGGTATGAAGACAAGCCAAACAACTCTTTCAAAAACTTGAAGGAGCTCATTGATGCCTTTACTGAAAGGTGGGGGGAGAAGAGAGATCATCGTCATCTTCTAGTGGCCCTCAACACAATAAAGAAAAATGAAAATGAAACCATGGACGAGTTCAACAAATGATTCAACAAACTAGTGTCAAGCATGCACACAGATATCAAACCTCCTGAGAGTGCTATCCTGATCTACTACATTGAGCCATTTGGTGGTTGTTACACATCAAAATTATTCACTTCGATAGTGTCACAAGTGTCACAAGTGTCACATTTTGGTTGCAAGTGTCGCAAATGTCAGAAAAAGAATACTGCCATAATTCCTATGTCGTTCATATAACGACCTCAGAAGGACACTTGAAACACCTCAAATATTTGATTTGGAAGAAGAGGAATGGGTTAACAAGGTTATCAACCTCTTTCAATTTGAAAGAACCAGTGAAAATTGAGTTTCAGAGGAGAACACTCCCCTATACCTCTGTTAGGAGTGTTGGCACTCCCCTATACACTCTTAGGGAGCGTTATAATGCTCTGTCTTCCCTTTTTGAGGAGTGTTTCTACTGTTAGGAGTGCTGGCGCCCCCCTATGCATTGTTAGGGAGCGTTATAATTCTCTGATGCCCCTTTTGGGAGAGCACTACCTATTATGGGAAAAAATTGGTTTGCTGAGAAGAATGAGGAAAAGATCTCTTCAATCTTTGAAGGCAGTTGGATTCAAATCCTTGGTCAAGCCATGATCTTAGGGAGGATCCCTAACTGAAGGAGGAAAATCCTCAACTTACCCCAAAGATATATCAAGTGGTTGGGCCTCTCTAAACCTATATAAGCAGGCCCTCTCATGGTGAAAAGGGGGAATGATTGGAGGCATGAAACCTATGATCTCATAGGAAACACATAGTGAAATGGAGATTGAGAATTATACCAAACTTATGATCTCATGAGTGGTATGTCATTTGGAGCATCAACATTCTGCGTGTGGACTGTTTAAGCAAGGGTTGGACAAGAGGAACTTGATGAAGCTGCTACACTCACATCTATGATTGTAAGTTTTCTTCATTGTTGTTCTCTTTAATATAATATGCTTGTCCTGTTTCTTTCAAATCTGTATTTGATCTCACATGAATTAGTCTCTAATAGATAGGTCTATTTCGAGCTAATCTCAATAGAGTAGGAAGTTGTTTTTACTTTTGTTTGTCTACAGGGCTTATCGAGGAGTTCAAGATTGGAGCTCAACTCGGACCGTGCAGGGACAAACATCGATAAAAGGTACTTATTTTCTCCTTCCTCCTCAGACATTAGTTTATCTAGATCTAAAAGGAATTTAGTGTCCACGATAAGCATCTTCTGTCTTAAGAGTTAAGAGTCTAGCTCTCAAGAGGAGATCTACCTGTCCGCAGGGAGATTTTCCTTGAACAGAAATTGGCGACTCCATTAGGGACAAATTGAAACTTTTAGTTTTGGTTTTCCTCATAGAACTTGTCTTACCCTTTTTTGTTTTTAGAACTTTTTCACCACATATGTTTGATTTCATATGCTGATTGACACCTTACCCCATCACATTCATCTTGATTGCCAAAATTTGACTGAAATTTTGGGTTTTTGGACAATTTTGTGAGTTGTAGAAGCCTGGCGCTCCCCTACCTTAGTATCAGAGCGATGACACTCCCCCTTGGTCTTAGATAGAGCATTATAATGCTATGGTGCCCCTTACACCAAAGCACCAGCCTCCCTTTGCAAAAAATTGTTTCCAGAATTGCATTTTCTGATATCCAATCTTTGTTTTTCACTTGCTGAGATTCTTTGTGACTCAATGCTTCTTCCTATTAACCTTTGACATCCTTCCTTCTGAGAACTAAGCACTTTTTTGTTCATATTTTGTGTCCTTCTTCCTTATTTTTCAGTTTTTCTGCTGTTGAGAGCTTGGAATCAATCCACTGCTTTCTTCTCTCTTATTCGACTGAGCGGGAACTTTGGTGAAGGGCATCAGAAATCTGTGAATCATCTCATTTGGTTCTTTGAGGTCATTGTTCTTAAACATCCCTCTTTTGTGTGAATTGTTTGATTTTCTTTGTTATCTTTTGTTTTCTTTTTGCTTCTTGTTTCAATCATAGCAAGAGGGTGTGTTGTTTGTGCGAAATTTGCTTATGCCTGTCTGAATCTCCTTGATCTGAAAGGTTAGTTGGTAGGAGAAGTTTTGCATTGAATTAATCATCATTCACATGTAAATGACAAAGATACATCTTAGTGATTGGTTTGCATATTAGAAGGCATTTCTGAAATGTTTCAGCATTACATTGAATTCTATGGAGAACAAATTGATTGAGGACATTCCATATTAGTGTTTGATAGTGAAAATGACTCTTTATCTCTCCCTTAAATAGGCGTTCATTGAAAAGAAATGATTGCTTATCATCTTTTATGCATCTTGTTGGGAATTGAGTCATCATTCCATCAGTTTCACTTTCATACACCCTTTGAGTAAATAACATCTGTAAAACGAACACTAATTAAAAATTATCTCAAACACTTTTGTTTTTAGGATCTTCCACCAACAATAGACTAGGGTTAGCACTTTGGATTAGGATGTGAGTACAACTCTCCAAAGTTTTCAAAACAAACATTAGCATCCTGAGGTAGGGAGAGTCAAATCCAATTGTCGTATTAGTTTTCTGGGATCCCCCTCTCACACAGGGGTTATGCATGAGGTCATATGGAGGACTTCATCGGGACACGATATCTATGAACATTTCAAATATTTTCGACAACCCTTTCATCCTCATGACCCTCCTAGTGAAACAGGACCATCCGATCAAATAATGAATCACTTAGTCGATCAGGTTATTAACCCTACTGCTACGCGAGCATAAGCCCATCCTAATGTTGGACTCATCACCTCTACTCCTCTTCAAGGCACTTCAATCTCTACACCCGTTTCTACAATATTTTACTCTATAGCTCGACATGTTCCACACGATCCTGCTGGGGCATCTTCTCACCCGAGAATGCAGACCCCTGCTAGCCAAACACAACCAGCTGGAGGGAAACCACCATCTAATGAACATTCCCCTCCTGGAGGAATACTTTTCCATGGCGGGCCTACCCCTCCCGGGGGATAGCCCCCTTTTCATGCTCCTCCTAGAGGGAAACCTTCGTTTGTCAATCATACACTGGTCGTAAATCCACCACTGGCAGGGGGAAACCTCTGTTTTTCAGTCATACCCCGGTTGTAAATCCACCGCTGGCAGGGAGGCAACCTCCATTTGATGGAAACCCTTCACAATCCTGGGGAGTATCTTCAGGAGGAACTTTCGTTCAACCCCTCATTGGGGGGCACTCATCTCATAATCCACTAGGAGGAGTCTCAAATCCTGTTCCTTCTGGAACATCTTACGGACAACCTTATCCGGGCAGTATCCCAAACACCACCTGGAGTTCTTCGATACCACAGTCTTATCCTCCTCATGGGTCTAATGTGTATCCACCTCCAGGATCTACTCCTTACCATTCTCAAGGGAAAAATGTTTATCCTCCTCATGGACAAGTGAATCACCTAGCCTATAATGCTTAGAACCCACCGGGTTATGCAAATGTTTCTCATCCACCATCAAATATTGCTTATCCTGGCCAAAAACAACCATATATAGGAGGACCTACTGGTTAAAACTATCCACCTAACCCAGTTTATGGTCCTACTGGTGTTCCTATGCCGCACCAGTATCATTCGCAAATTAACCGACAACTACCTTTCCTTGCGACTCTAGATCTCCCATACCTGTCTCGGTTAACTAATGATCCTATTTTTCATTCACCAGATTGGCCAGTCATTCCAGCTAAACTTCCTTCTGATATTTAGAATTTTGACGGAAACCCTGGTGAAGATCTGAACAACCATGTGATGAATTTCCATTTGTGGTGTTCATCGAACTCCCTCATGGATGATTCTGTACGTTTGTGTCTTTTCCAGCGAACGCTTACCAGTTCGACAGCAATGTGGTATATTGAACTACCATGTGCTTCTTTTCATTATTTCAATTCCCTTGCCATGTCTTTCCTCACGCACTTTCAACTGCCTATTCGCTATGAGACGGGTACTGAACTCTTGACATCCCTTCGTCAAACTAACTCCATGCATATCTCTGACCATATTCATGAGTGGAGTTGACAATGAAGGATGATCAAGGCAGTCATTCCTGACATACTATTGGCGGAATGGTTCACTAAATCACTGTTACCCCCGATCGCTCACGATGTCGCTATGGGTGGTGTGGTCACAAAGGAACAAGCCATCGCTCGGGCTTAGTATTTAGATTTGGTTTATTCTCAATCTGGTACTTTGTATGATTTGCTTCCAAATGTTGCTCGAGCTAATACCGATCCATCTAAGCCATCATCCTCATCTCATGTGGATGGTGTTATCGGCTCCGTCAAAACTCAATCTTTTTCCCAATCGACCACACTCTCCTCTACCTCACCCCAAAATCAAATCTCTAAAGTGAATGCAGTTCAATCTACCCCTTCACAACAATCTGGAGGTAAGAAGAAGACAAAGAATAAATCAAAAAATAACAATGAACAACCAAAAAATCAAACACCTGCTAAGAAAAAGCAAACACAATGGAAACTAAAATTCCTGTGTATCATTTGTGGTGATGATCACTACACTCGAGACTGTCCACTTCACAATGAAGTGGCCAAAATTTTCCATGGAAAGGCACTACCTGCTGTGCTTACTCAACCTTTTCCATAGCGGCAATCCATGGTTGCTCAAACCCCCTCTCCTAGGGGTAGTTCTAGCAATCCTCATGATGAGGCCTCATCGAGTAAGCATATTTATATGTTTAATGGGATCAATTTGACCACTCGCTCTAAGACATACGACACACCAGGTAACCTTGATAAAGGAAAATACATTAACGGTACCAGTACTTTATCGGATCCATCATTGTCCTCCGTTAGTCTTCCATTGGTTAATCCTCCGTCTAGACCACTTGAAATTGAGAAACCCACATTTGAATCTATCTTACGCCCTCCTAAGAGAACTATACGCAAAGCTACCTTTAATCCTAGTTCACATGCTGCCCAGAACTACAACATTGTTGAAGATTTGGCTCAAGCACTATGTGCTATGTCTGCGTTAGAAGTTCTACAGCACTGCCCCAGTCAACGTAGAACGCTCTTGGACGCTCTTGGTTTTGTTGATCCTGATTCGTCCAACCATATCATGTTTAACCTGGATAATTATGCATCTTGACTCTCCCACCAACTTGCTTTCCAAGTTGATGTTGTTGTTCACAACCAACAAATCCACTGAACTATTCTAGATGAGGGAGCCTTGACTTTTGTCATGTCTTTGGCATGTTGGAAAGGTTTAAAATCACCAGAACTCAACAAATCCCCAATGATGTTATGCGCCTTCGATGGGTGAGGTTTTCATCCCCATGGGATTTTACAGTCCCTGCCCATCCAATTGGGTGGAAAAATTGTTACTGTTGATGTCGAGGTGGTCGATGCTCCCCTCAATTACAACTTGTTACTTGGAAGAAGTTGGTTTTATGCTATGACTGTCGTTGCCTTGTCTATTTTTCGATGTGTCCAATTTCCTCATTAGAACAAAATTGTCACCGTTGATCAATTGGATTTCTGCATGACCGATGCTCGCGTTCCCGCTACCAACAATATTCCTTTCTTGGGAGACCACAAGATCACGTATGAAAGCATTGGTGTTGGCTTACTAAAATATTCTAGCCTCATGGGTACCTTCCGTACACCACTTCCACCGACTACACATCATATCGCCACCGTCGATATGATTTCAACCGCAGCTTATCAATCTTTGGACTCATCTAACCCTTGGATTGTACCTTGTCCATTGGAATTCGATGCACTAGGTGACACCGTGCCACTTAGTCTAGCCGAGCCATTATACATTTCTATCCAATCCACTTCTCCCTCGTCGGATGACCAACATCTATTGGCACCTGATAGTTCCTCGATGCAATCACGGTTGAGTTCCTTGCCATCTGTGATCGATTACATTTCCCCCATTTTTCCCTCGGATGAATCTATTCCAGAAATGTTTCGCATTGACAAGTTACCTCGGGATAGTAACCATCATCGATCCTCTTTTCTTCCCCCTCGTGAAGAAATTCGGGTAGATATATACTCTATCTCCCCTCCTGATGTTAATTTTCCATCATCTCCCATGCCTTCGACTTCCGATGATCTGGATCCAGTGGATGACATGGTGATTTCTTCGGTCGAGTTATTGGAGCCTAATCTCCTTACTCCTATCACTACCCTCGACATGTGTTCCTTCCCGAGTGATTATGTTCCATCTAGTGAAGATCTCCTGGAGGCCATGACTAAGTTTTGTCCCTTGACATGGTCTCCTTCCAGAGAATTATCCTCTTGGAAGCCGTGATCAAGAAGCAGTCATGAGCATAGTTTCTCTTCTCTGTGTCAAGCTCGTTAAAAAATGAAACAGAGGCCCTGAGAATAGTTATTTTCCTGTGTCAAGCTCATTAAAAAATGAAACAGTCACCTCTCTTGAACCTTCTTTTCATCCACCCTTCTCCTTTTTCTCATCTACTAGAGAAATTGGTGACAAACTCAAAGTCGGTGAATAAATTGAAGCTTGGGGGGCATGTCTCCAGCCTTTGATGATCATTCTGGAATTAAGCCACTAGCTTTTCAAACTAGGGGCATACCGAGCTTAGTCTTTGATCTTTCTTGTGCTCAAAAATACATGAGAATGCATCTGGGTAAAATTTTATCTCTTTTTCGGACCTGTATGGATACATGAAAAAGGAACCCCCTGGAGTCTCCTTTAAGCTCTTTTCAAACTCTCTAAACATGAAAAGATCGCCGAGTGATCTTGCTTGCTTTCCCACTCGTTAAAAGGTTTGAAAGGGCATCTTTCGAGTGATAATTTATCTCTTTTTCGGCCTTGCGAGTCTAACATTACGAAAAAGGACAACATTGGAGTCATCTTTAAGTTCTTTTCAGACTCTATAAACATGAAAAGATTGTTGAGCGACCTTATTCTCTTCACGCTTGTTAAAGTATTTGAACAAAACATATGTTGAGCGATAGTTTATTTCTTTTTCGGTCTCATCAGACTACTTTACGAAAAAGGAACTGAGAGAGTTCTCTTTTAAGTGTTTTTCCAGACTTTATAATCATGAAAATCCTTCGAGTTTACCTTCTCTGGACTCGTTAAACCATCATACATTGAAGGGCCCATATGGGATCGAACCCTTACTTCTTCCAGTTCGTTAAACAAAGGAAGAGGAACTTACCAAAGGTGAGTTATATCAAGCATGTGTTACCCTCCTCGAGCTCATTAAATTAAAAAGAGGTACTCATCTATCTGGATGGGGGGAAAATTGAAAGAAGCAAGACAAGCAGTTTTTGAGAACATTACCAAGTAACTCTTAGAATTTCCCTTGAACATGACACTTTGTCTTTGCGCACATCTTAATCTATTGAACCAATCCTCTAAGTTTTTCTTACTCCTTTGGGTCACCCGATGAAAGTCACAGTATCCACTGTATCATTGTGTTTTGGTCCATGCCATGTTTCTGCTATTGTGCCTCAGTGTTAAAAAGAAGTATATGCCTCAAAAGTCAGCCATCACAAATATCTTATCTCAATACCTATGTCAGTCCATGTTCATTTGATCTACCAATTACATCTCTATTTCCATTTTGTGTCGTTGATGGGGGATACATCACGGCCCTCCTTCGACGAGTCTATTCCTGTCGACTTCAACACATTATCTAGGGACTAGACTTAGAAAAAATTTAGTACTTTGGGACCTACATGCCTCAATGGCAGGCCTCCTCACATCTGACAGTGGGTTTACATCATTGACCTCTGATCGGATGATTTCACAAATGTTCGACTTCATCTCATCCATTCACATTCGTTGGAATGTACTAGAGTACCCTGGGAATCATTGACATTAATGATGATTTCCCTCACGCTTGTTAACGGTTTACATCATTGACCGGTAATCAAGTGGTTTCTGCCATGTTCGACATCAGTACATCTATTCACATGGTTATATTCGTATAACATAGAGATCGGTAAGAAGAGCCTGGGTTGAGTCATCACTCTTATATGTACTTTTCCCAGGTTGCGAAGGAGTTTCTTTTGAACAATGACACATATACTCTTACATAGATCCACTTTGTATTGGTCATGGCTATGTCTTGTCATCTCGTAGATCCACTATGTATTCTTTGTGGCTACAATCAGTTCAGGTCATAGGAGTATAGATCCACACTATATCCTTGGTGGCTATACCTTTTATCAATACAATTATGGATCCACAATGTATTTTATGGCGGCCCTATCTTGCAAGTCTTTATCACCCAAGCATAGGTATGCCTGCCTTGGGTTTGAAACATGTCATAATATTTGTTGATGTTTGTGTGCAGCTTCTGTCAGGTTCTCTACGTGTATACCCTTGCTTGAAAGTCTGCAAAGCATTTTAGTTATCAATTATCATCTTCTAACTTCATACTTTGGGGGGCAATCTGTTACACATCAAAATTACTCACTTTGATAGTGTCACAAGTGTCGTCATTACATGTGTCACATTTTGGTCACAAGTGTCACAAATGTCAGAAAAATTATACTACCATAATTCCTATGTCGTGCTTATAACGATCTCGGAAGGACACTTGAAACACCTCAAACCTTTGATTTGGAAGAAGAGGAATGGGTTAACAAGGTTATGAACCTCTTTCCATTTGAAAGAACCACTAAAAATTGAGTTTCAGAGGAGAACGCTCCCCTATACCTCTGTTAGGAGTGTCGGCGCTCCCCTATACACTCTTAGGGAGTGTTATAATGCTCTGTCTTCCCTTTTTGAGGAGCGTTGCTACTATTAGGAGTGATCGCACCCACCTATGCATTGTTAGGGAGCGTTATAACGCTCTGATGCCCCTTTTTGGGGAGTGCTACCTATTTTGGGCAAAAATTGGTTTGTTGAGAAGAATGAGGAAAAGATATCTTCAATCTTTGAAGGCAGTTGGATTCGAATCCTTGGTCAAGCCATGATCTTAGGGAAGATCCCTAACTGAAGGAGGAAAATCCTCAACTTACCCCAAAGATATCTCAAGTGGTTGGGCCTCTCGAAACCTATATAAGCACGCCCTCTCATGGTGAAAAGGGGGAAGGATTGGAGGCATGAAACCTATGATCTCATAGGAAACACACAGTGAAATGGAGATTGAGAATTATACCAAACTTATGATCTCATGAGTGGTATGTCATTTGGAGCATCAACATTCTGCATGTGGACTGTTTAATCAAGGGTTGGACAAGGGGAAATTGATGAAGCTGCTACACTCACATCTATGGTTGTAAGTTTTCTTCATTGTTGTTATCTTTAATATAATATGCTTGGCCCATTTATTTCAAATCTGTGTTTGATCTCACATGAATTTGTCTCTACTAGATAGGTCTATTTCGAGCTAATCTCAATAGAGTAGGAAGTTGTTTGTACATTTGTTTGTCTACAGGGCTTATCATGGAGTTCAAGATTGGAGCTCAACTCGAACCGTGTAGGGACAAACACTGGTAAAAGGTACTTCTTTTCTCCTTCCTCCTCACACATTAGTTTATCTAGATCTAAAAGGAAGTCAGTGTCCATGATAAGCATCTTCTGTCTTAAGAGTTAAGAGTCTAACTCTCAAGAGGAGATCTACCTGTCCGCAGGGAGATTTTCCTTCAAGAGTGGTGAGATGAGATATCAACTAAGAGATAAAGAACCCACCGACCTCAAAGAAACTCAAGAAACCGCTAACAATATTGATAAAAATATGCAAGCTTCAGGAAAGTCGAACCTTCCAGGATTCACAAGGGGCATTTCTTCAAGACAGTCAGATCCCAAAGAGAAAGAAGCAGTTCCAGATAACAAAGATCCATCCTATGACCCTTTAAAGGCCATAACAGAGATGGTTAAAAGAATGGAAGCCACTCATGCTACCCAACTTAGTGCATTGCAGAATAGGTTGATAGCCATGGAGAGGACCCAAAATAAAAATAATAGATTCCAACCGAGGCCTAGTAATGAAACATGGAAAAAGAAAGCTCCTCAACAAGAACAAAGGCCACCAGATCAGTTAGAGTCTAATAATGTGGTAAATCAGTACATACCACCCTTTTGTAGAGCATGTGAGGACTTTCATGAAAATTCCACTTGTCCAATATTTTGTCAAATAAATGAGCATGGCCTCCCTCCAACAAACAACTTTGTGGGGCACTCAAGAAGCTCTAACCACATAAAAAAATTTGGAGAAACTCACCCATTGTCAATGGATCATTGGCTCCAAATGAAAGAAAGGTGTGAACAATCAAATGAAGTGGCTGAAGAGTATGATAATGTCACCAAGTTGTATGGACACAAGCCAACAAACGAGTAGATCCTAGAGATGGCCAGACATAAGGGAATAGTTTACCAAAGAAAAGGGAGAGAAGTTGAAAGCAAATCTCAAACAAATTTTCCCAAGGTAACTACTCCTCTTCCAATTACTGATCTATCTATTGATTTAGGTAGTTTTATTTCAAATTCTAAAATATTGGTTCCAGTATCACACTTTCTGAAAATTCCTTCACAAAAGGAAAAATTACTTAAAGCAATAAATATTCCTGATGGTAAAAAGGTTGTAAAAAATCAAGAGGTTGATAAAATCAAGAAAAAAAAAAAGAACTACACAAAGATCCACCAGTGGTTTTAACCAGCAGAGATAGAACCAAGGAAGAGAAACCCCCTTTCTTTGTGTCTCTATAAATAAATGTTCAGTGGTTACATAACTATATGTATGATTCAGGAGCTTCATCCAACATCATTACTAAAGGAATCATGCAAAGGCTAGGCCTTAAAGTTACAAGGCCCTGTCAAAACATATGTTCCATGGATTCCAGGGAAGTTGAAACCCTTGGGATTATCATAGATCTGCTAGTTAAGCTAGCTTTCCACCAAGATTTTTCTTTTGAAATGGATGTGCTTGTAATTGATGTACCGGATGCTTGGGGTATGCTTCTCTCAAGAAAATGAGGAGCTCACATGGGTGGATGCATCAACATGGATTTATCCTTTGCAACTATCCCATACCCGCCTCCATCAACCGAAAGTTTCAATATCTTTAGAGAAAAGGAAAGGAAATACCATATAGAAGACCCTAAAGAGAAGTTTAATGAGTTCCTATGCCAAACATCTGAGATGGGAAATTTCTCTATTTGTTCAAACTTCTTAACACTAGCTGAGGAAAAGTTCAAAGAAGAAAAGGAAAGTAATAAGGCTTGGAAGATGAAATTTGATGGTGCACATTCAAGATTAGGAAAAGGGGCTGGGATTGTCCTAGTTTCACCAACAGGAAAGTCTTACAATTTTGCATTTAGATTAGAATTTGATGCAAAAAATAATGTGGCTGAGTATGAAGCACTTCTGATTGGCCTAGAAATTGCAAAAGATATGGGGATAAAAATAATAAATGTCAAGGGTGACTCAGACTTAGTCATTCTCCAGGTTAAAAATAAATTTGCATGCAAAAGTGAAAGATTAAGGAGATACATAAATGCAATTTGGGATACCATAGAAATGTTTGATGCTATGGATCTCATTTCAATACCTAGGGATCAGAATAGTCTATCCGACAGTTTGGCAGTTGCAGCTTCAACCCTCCAACCTTCAGAAGATTTAATCAAAGGAGAAGGAAAAATGGAAATAATATTTAGACCTTCAGTTCCAGACAATGTTGATCATTGGCAAGTCTTCAGTGATGACAAACAAATTCTAAGATTCATTCATAATGTTCAAGAATTCTTAGATTTCAAGGTTAGTTATAAAGAGGAAGGCAAAGATTATCCCGAGGAGGATGACTCAATAAAGAATCCAACCCCTAGGGGAATAACTTCTTTAGAAAAGTTTTTTGACAGGCATGACATGCACAAGAAGAAAAAAGAAGTAATAAAACTTGGTAGCTATATAGAAGTAAACATTGGGATAGAAGAAGTCCCAAGGATCATAAAAATCGGAAAGGGTACTTTAGAAAAAGAAAGAAAATAATTAATAAGTCTTGTTAGTGACTATGGGGATGTATTTTCTTTTACATATGATGAACTCAAAGCTTATAAAAATGATGTATTTCAACATACTATCCCACTCAAAGAAGACAAAAAACCTTTCCGGCAAAAACTTAGGCGAATAAATCCTAAGTTGGCACCTTTGATTCAAGCAGAACTCAAAAAGATGTTGGATGCTGGAATCATTGCCCAAACAAGGCATTCTTCATGGTGTTCTAACTTGGTAGTAGTTAGAAAGAAAAATGGGGGAATAAGACTATGTATAGATTTTAGAAATCTGAATCTTGCATGCATTAAGGATAATTAC
>JZKD02S1737115.1:140728-163984 GCA_000966675.3 Picea glauca | reverse complement strand
AATAAGACAACTTTCACCACACCATGGGGCACCTTTGAGTACCTTAGAATGCCCTTTGCATTATTAAATGTAGGGGCCACATTTTAGAGAGCCATGGATTTTTCTTTCCATGAGTTGATGGGAAAGATCATCAAGATATACCAGGATGATTTGACTGTGTTTTCAAAACAAAGATATGATCATATAAGTAATCTCAGACAAGTGTTTGAAAGATGCCGAAAATATGGTATCTTCTTAAATCCGACCAAGTCAATCTTAGGAGTTGATGAAGGAAAATTGTTGGGTCATATCATAACAAAAGATGGTGTGAGAATGGAACCAGAAAGGGTGCAAGCCATACAACAAGTCCCTTTACCCCAAACCAAGAAAGCCTTGCAATCCTTCCTTGGTCAAATTAACTTTGTAAGAAGGTTCATCCCAAATCTTGCCAAAACTTTGAAACCCATCCAAAGACTCTTAAAGAAAGATGTCAAGTTTGAATGGACAGAAGAAGGAAGAAGAGCTTTCAAAAGTATTAAGGACGCAATTGGTAAATCTCTTGTACTAATTAGTCCAAACTATTCCAAAGATTTTCAAATCTTCTCCTTTGCTTCTGAGGATACTATAAAAGGAGTGTTTCTCCAAAAGAATGATGATGGTTAAGAGAAACCCATTGATTTCATGAGAAAGGCATTGCAGAATTCAGAACTTAATTATACAACTATGGAAAAGCAGGCATATGCCCTGGTCAAGTACCTTAAGCATTTTCGAGTCTACATAGGATATTCAAAATTTGTGGGGTATGTACCTCACCCTGCGGTAAAAGATATCCTTGGACAACAAGACTGCTTGGGGGTCAGGGGAAAGTAGGTTTCGAAAATACAAGAGTATGATCTAGAGATAAACCCCACCAAATTAATCAAAGGTCAATGATTAGCTCAAATGCTAACTGAAGGTAATGAACAAGCTTTGAACCTAGTCTGTCAAAACAAACATGTTGGGCCAACTTTATCTCCAAAACTTCAAAGGTTAGAACAACATGAATGGTATGCTGATATCATTTTCTTCCTTTCTAATCTCACATGCCCTAGTCACTTGATTGGTCACAAAAGAAGAGCATTGAGATTGAAGGCAACTAAGTATTGTATTATTCAGGATGGATTGGGGTGGAGGAACCCCGATGGGGTAATACTTAGATGTGTTGATGAGCTTGAGTCCAAAAGACTCTTGGTTGATTTTCATTCAGGATTTTGTGGTGGGCACTTTGTAGGCAAAACCACTGCCCAAAAAATTATCAGAGTAGGTTACTATTGGCCTACTATATTTTTAGATGTGCACAAAATGGTTAGGGGTTGTCAGCAGTGTCAATTGTTTACTGGGAAGCAGAACCTACCAGCCTTACCATTACAACCAGTAGTAGTGGAAGCCCCTTTTCATCATTGGGGGCTTGATTTCATTGGTCAGTTCAAAGATAATTTAAGTAATGGCTATACTTGGATAATCATAGCAACTGATTATTTCACTAAGTGGGTAGAAGCTATACCCACCAAGTCGGCAACCGATAAAGTGGTCATGGACTTTCTTGAAGACAGAATTATCACTAGATTTGGGGTGCCAACAAAAATAACTACTGATAATGCCAATGCCTTTAGCTCCACAGAACTATCTTCATTCTATTTCAAATACGGCATTATATTATCCCACTCATAAAATTATTATCCCTAGGGTAATGGCCTTGTTGAGTCTAGCAACAAGAACTTGAAGAAAATTCTTAAGAAAACTATTGGGGATAACAAGAGATCATGGGATAATAAGATCAAGTTTTCACTTTGGGCTGACAGTATCACGAAGAAGAGTTCAACAAGGAAGAGTCCCTTTGAATTGGTTTATGGACTTGATGTCACTTTGTCAATTCATCTCAATCTTCCAGTGTATCAGTTTGTCCAGAAGTATGGCTTAGACGAAGATTTTCATCAAAACAGGATTGATCAGATAATTGAGTTGGATGAAAACAGAAGAAAAGCCCTTGATGAAAGTATAAAAAATAAGGAAAAGATAAAAAGGACCTTCAATAAGTCCTCAAGACAAAGGGATTTCCAGGCAGTTGATACGGTCCTCCTATGGGACAAACGAAGAGAGAAGCCAAGAAGCCACGACAAGTTTGATAGCTTATGGGCAGGCCCTTAAATTATCCAGGATGTAGCTAGAAAGAATTCTTTTGTCTTAAGCAGATTGGACGATGAGAAGTTGCCACTACCAGTAAATGGTCAACTTCTCAAGCTCTTCTTCAATGAAGTCATCTGATGTCCATGGGACATCTATTGTATCATATTATCTAAACCCTATCCTTTGTACTTAAATTCATTTATTTCCTGTACATAGTTTATTTTTGTACATAGTTTAAATTTGTAAAAAATGTTGTACATAGTTTATTTCTTTCAAAAAAATTGTATATACATGTATATTATTTCTGCACCTCATGTTTAGTATTGGATTTTATATATGGACATGTTATTGACAAAATTTCGATGAATGCAGGTCATATGATTCTAGATTCTCATATGCTTTCCTTTAAAGAATAAAAGATCAAGCACATGTTCCCATATGGAGCCAATGTTATCCATCAAAGTTGCACTAGGATGGACTTCCAACGAGCCACCAAAGTTTGAACATTTCTTGTTCAAAATTCAGAGTTCAGAAGTTTAGCCAATCATAAAGACCACCCTTTTTCTCTTACATTTCCATAAAAAATTGTAATAAGAGATGTTGCATGATGAACTTGTAAAAGGTATTATCCACCTTAAGTCTTAAGCGTGAGTTATACTTTGGAGTGTTTTTTTTACTTGCTAATTATATTTTTTCGTTTTAAGGCAACTTATAATTTATGAGTTTTTTCACTCAATCCCTCCAGAGATGGAGTATATGCCCATGGTTAGGCTTGAGCATGGATATAAGCCTAGTGTCTAATGTATATTACCATGCTAAACATTCTCCTAGAGTCTTATGGAAATGTACTAAGTCCCCCTTAAGATTTTTTATTTTTTCAGTTAATTAAAAAATTGTCAGAATTTGACAATTTTTAATTAAAAAATAAAGATGTATTAAAAAAGTGGTACTAGGGGAATTAATATGCCATGGGGGTGCTCCTTTTTGGACCTAGAGCACCCATATTACCTAAGTACCCACTTAGTTGAGAAAAAATAGTGATTTTAATCACTTAAAAGTCATTTTTGCTCACAAAACCCAAAAAAACTCAAATAAAATCATAACAAATCAGCAAGGGCACAAGTTAAGGAAACATGTGGGGACATGTTTGAGATGAAATAAAGGCACAAAAGTCAAGGTGGCAATCATTGAAGAAAAAATCTATATGATTGAGGTTTGATTGGATGATGTAGACATGGATTTGGAGCACATGCCAATAAAGAGGTGCACCCCTCTTGAGAGGTGGCGCATTCACACGTGCGGCAGCCCACCTCTTGAGAGGTGGAACACCTACACCCTCCCATCCTCTACACTTGGCAACTTTTTGGGTTAGTGGAGAGGTGGAAGCCATCTATTCAACACTTGGTGGCTCTCCTCTCACACTTGGTGTGCCCTCCCTCTCCACATGGCACGCCCACTCTCATGGGAATTCTCACCTATTTTGTTATATATTGAAGCACTCTTCCCCATTGCAAGTTAGATGGAGATTGGGTTGAGATGTTTGCTATTGTAATCAGAATATCATTTCTATTTTAATAAAACTGCTTTGGAGGCTACTCAACGGTGTAGAGCTATTGTGTGTGGATCATCTATGTGCATGGTGTATATGAGGTATATGCTTTGTTGATTATTTCTTGTAATTTTTGGTGAATCTTGGCCTTGTAAGGGGAGCTATCTCTCAATAGGATAGAGGTAGGAAGCTTGCTTGATTCTTGTTTCTATTGTCTTATATATGCTAGGTAGTTTGATGTGCATGCCTATTTTGTTTAATTCTCATGCTCTCAAATTTTTCTAAATTATATAACACCAATGCGGTTAACCTCTTTGCAATAAGTTTGAAGTTGTACAGGATATCTTACTTGAAGGAGAGGCTAAGCTATCTTTCTGCCCCCTCATTCTTCAAAATTTGTGTTGAAGTAACATAGTCCCTCCACTTTCCATCGAAACAGGAGACTCCATTGCCCAAGGGTTTAAGAAAATCAAGCATTTCTTTCTTCTCTTTCTCATCAAATTCTATATCCCTTGGTTACTTGGTTACTTGGTTACTTGTTACTTGTAAAATGATTGTTGGTTTCTAGGGTTGAATGTCACATTTACTTTATGTATTTCAAAGCAGGTAGTTTAGATCTCAAGTTCTAAAGAAATATTTAATTAGATCTATCTTGCTTTATTTCATCTTTAGTCTCACTTCTTTCGACATTGTTTTTAAAGGCTAAAGATAGGTGTTTTCCAAGAAGTTTAATTTCCATATTTGAGAAAAGATTACTATCTTTATATTTCTGTTTTAGGACAGCGAAAAGAATAGTAAGAAAAGGGCTTTCTCTACTTAGTTTAAATTTAGAAATTTGCTAGTTTATCATAGAATTTCACTTAGTCAAATTTTGGGGCTTGCCTACTAATAACCCAAGACACTTCCAAAGTGTTTTTGGGAATCTTTTGTTGTTGTTTGTTCACTGTTTTGTGCAGGTTGATGAATAGATAAGAGAAAATTCTATCCGTTTTCGACGGATTAGGAGCATCTGGGACTCCCGGGAGCACCGCTTTACACAATAAACATTTGTAAAACATTTTAAAGACTTGTGACCCCCCTAATGAATGATCACAAGTCACTTCCTTAAATTTTTTTGCAAGTTCTTTAATAAAATCAGTGGGGCTACAAGCTTTCGCTTTTCATCCCCCCTGGGGGAACGGTGTTCTTGGTGGTGGTGTCAATTGTTTGCAATTTTAGCCTAGATTTAATTTTCATAATTAAAGATAAGCTCCAGTGATCTTTTAATTCATCATAAGGCACTACAATCAATCTATATTAGATTTACTTTTGCAAATTAGAACACTAATTGCTAGATTAGCTTTACTTTCTTGCAATTTCAAGTTGGAAATAAACCATCCCCTTGGCTCCTCGAAAGAGGCCTGGTCAGTGTGGATTAGTAATTAGTCTCACATTTCATTTCAGTATTTTATTTCCATTTTAAAATGAACAAATTCCCCTCAGCTCTTAGTGCAGTTCCAGACCCTTCCAGTTGTGAGCTAGTCTTGATCTGTTGGAAGTAAGTTTCATACACGTTGTGTTGGTCAGTGATTTATAGTTTAATTAGGACAATCTCTAAAGTAGTTATCTTAATGCACGGGAAAATGCCTTGAAGTGACCTGCGAAGTAAGGCGGGGCTTCTCGGGACCTGGATTCCCACCCGTTTTGGACATCCATCACTTTGAGTGAGTTTTACTGGTGAGACCATTGGGTTTTGGTAAAGCTCTCCACAAGTTCCAAACAAAGTGCTAACCTCTAAGGAGGCCCAAACCATTTCACTAATTCAACATCAATTTATCTTAATAAAACACATGAATTACATTGCCCACGATTCACTTTAAGGCACTGGTCTCAATTTTCACATTCAGCAAAGCCAGAGGCTTCCTTTTATATATTTGATATCATCTCTAAAGAAAATGTTAATTTCACTTGCATATAACAAACGTACCTGAGTATCCTTTTTTTATGCAAGTACATGCTTGATGTTATATCGTGGATGAATGATTTGTTTTTGTGTATTTCAATTCATGGTTGATTGTTGAATAAAAGTAATAAACTCCTAGATCTATATTTTTTTGTACTTAGATTAAATCAAGCCATAGTATTTTTGTTAGGGACTACCCCCCTTGGCTTCGCTAGGAGTTGGACTAGACAGAGGAGTTGAGGATTAGGTGACAGTAAATGGTTGATTGTTGAATAAAAGTAATAAACTCCTCGGTCTATATTTTTTTGTACTTAGCTTAGATCAAGCCATAGTATTTTTGTTAGGGACTACCCCCCTTAGCTTCGCTAGGAGTTGGCCTAGACGGAGGAGTTGAGGATTAGGTAACAGCACCTTAACTCTCACTTTCCCCCAAGGACACACCGAGTGGATTGAAGATTTCTTCCACATCTCCCAGGTGTGTATAAGGCAGAAACACTCCTAATCTGTCATCCTCAATGCATACATCCTCATCCTGGATCGGTGTAGGATCCATCTGTGCCCCTATCAATCCACTAATTTGAAGGGATGTATCCATTGTTTACACAATGCTCTAATCTTATGTAGTTCTGACACCCACTCATATATGTCTTGCACCAGTTTTTCCTGAATCTTTTCTTGGATATCCATCCTCTTAGATCATTGAAAAATAAGTACTACTTGCTTAACTTACAATCATAATTTTTTCTCCATATTGAAGACCCCTCAAGTTGGGAGGAATCTTCTCTATGATAACACTACAATGTTCCCAACCAAATCTGGTGTAAAAATCAGATCTATGTGGTTGAGGAATTACTTCAAACACTTGGAATACAAGATCCCAATAGGACCTTCAGTGTAATTAATTACAGAATTTGTCGGAATGCAACAAAACCAAGGACAAGCTGTGCAAAATGGATCCTGATGATGAAGTATGATGAAGAATGTAAGTCGGGCCCCATAAAACTCCTCAAAACTGCTTGATCTCACTATCACCCCCAATTGGCTACTTTGGTAGGCATCCCAAACTGTTACATAAGGGAATCCAAAAATGGGGACATTACAAAATGATACGGGGGACTAACTCAATTGTTTATAACTATGAACATTTAAGTAGCATCACAGATCGTCTTGGCCTAAATGTGGGCCTTGATCAACATATTAAAAACCATAGGATTAAAATTCGATGTATTTGAACCTTTTAACAAATCATACTTACAAACATTGAAAATCCATAGAAGAGCCATTGCGTGGAATTTTTTTCTAGATTACAAACATAAACTTCATTTTCTAAGCATTGTGCTTAAAGCCCAGATCCAAGAACAAAATTAGAGCTAACCTTAGTAGTCAAACAACTTGCAAAATGACCATGGCTTAAACTTCATTTTCTAAGCATTGTGCTTAAATTTCAGATCCCAGAACACAATTAGAGATAACCTTAGTTGTCAAACAACTTGTAAAATGACAATGGCTCAACTTGCAAAATGACCATGGCTTCCCAAGGCATAATTAAAAGGTACAATAAGTTTGTCACTGCTATTCTCTTTAAAAGTTGTTGGATGTAACATGTTCTTAGAAAAGCCTATTTTTAACTTGCAAATCCAACTGTAAGCATCAAGAGCAAGATCTAAGATTTCCAACTCCTTTTAGAAGCTATAGATGATGCCCATTCTCTCAACATTTTTCTCAAGTTTTGCAAACTAGGTTTCTCTTAAAATGCAATTTAAGTCTAGCAATTGAATGCCAAAACCTCCATCTTCCTTAAGATGATGAAATTTCATGATCATTGCTTGATCTTTAAACAGATAATGGGAATGATAGACCTAAATGATACTACTTATGATATGGTTTACTCTCCTAAGAAATGTTGTGAATATCTCCGATTTCTCTTGATATTTCCAATTTTTAATTTTTTCACGTTGCCAATTTATTTTTGATTTTTTTTAGGTCCAATTTTTCACTATTTTGTGCAGGTTGACGAACAGATAAGAGGAAATTCTATTCGTTTTCAGCGGATTAGGAGCATCCGGGACCCCCGGGAGCACCCCTTTACACAATAAACATTTGTAAAACATTGTAAAGACTTGTGACCCCCCTAATGAATGGTCACAAGTCACTTCCTTAAAGTTTTGTGAAATTTCTTTAATAAAATCAGTGGGGCTACAAGCTCTCGCTTTTCATCCCCCCTGGAGGAACGGTGTTCTCGGTGGTGGTGTCAATTTTTTGCAATTTTAGCTTAGATTTAATTTTCATAACTAAAGATAAGCTAAAGTGATCTTTTAATTCATCACAAGGCATTGCAATCAATCTAGATTAGATTTCCTTTTGCAAATTAGAACACTAATTGCTAGATTAACTTTACTTTCTTGCAATTTCAAGTTGGAAATAAACCATCCCCTCAGCTCCTCGAAAGAGGCCTGGTCAGTGTGGATCAGTAATTAGTCTCACATTTCATTTCAATATTTTATTTCCAATTTAAAATAAACAAATTACCCTCAGCTCTCAGTGCGGTTCCTGACCCTTCCAGTTGCGAGCTAGTCTCGATCTACTGGAAGTAAGTTTCATACATGTTGTGCTGGTTAGTGGTTGATAGTTTAATTAGGACAATCTCTAAAGTAGTTAGCTTAATGCGCGGGAAAACGCCTTGAAGTGACATGCGAAGTAAGGCGGGCCCCCTCGGGACCTAGCTTCCCACTCATTTTGGACATCCAACACTTTGAGTGAGTTTTACTGGTGAGACCATTGGGTTTCGGTAAAGCTCTCCACAAGTTCCAAACAAAGAGATAACCTTTAAGGAGGCCCAAACCATTTCACTAATTCAACATCAATTTATCTTAATAAAACACACAAACTACATTTCCCACGATTCACTTTAAGGCATTGGTCTCAATTTTCACATTCAACAAAGCCACAGGATTCCTTTTATATATTTGATATCATCTCTAAAGAAAATGTTAATTTCACTTGCATATAACAAACGTACTTGAGTATCCTTTTTCTATGCAAGTACATGCTTGATGTTATATCGTGGATGAATGATTTGTTTATGTGTATTTCAATTCATGGTTGATTGTTGAATAAAAGTAATAAACTCCTAGATCTTTATTTTTTTGTACTTAGCTTAGATCAAGCCATAGTATTTTTGTTAGGGACTACCCCCCTTGGCTTCGCTAGGAGTTGGCCTAGACGAAGGAGTTGAGGATTAGGTGAAAACACCTTAACTCTCACTTGCCCCCAAGGACACACCGAGTGGATTGAAGATTTCTTCCACATCTCCTAGGTGTGTATAAGGTGACAACATTTTTGGCACCGCTGTCGGGGATAAATCTTTCTATTCCCAGAGCACGACTTGTTTTTCCTTGTTTTTACTTAGTTTTTGATGCTTGTACTTTATCAGAAATAGACTCAACCATCTGGCGACTCCACTTAATTCCAATTTAACTAGGTATTCTACAAGGAGGAGTTCAGAAGGCATTCTTAACTTCATTCCTGAACCTAAGAAGGTTTATCGAAGGAGGTTAGCTAGAGCCTCTTTTCATAGAATACTTAGTCATTTAGGAACTGAGTCCATTTCTGATATCCACTTGCTTTTTGCTAGTAGTAGTTTTACTTCAGAAATGGCCATATATGCTCCATGTGATTTTAGTGAAATAAACAATTATCCTCATGCTATTCCTGAAAAGGCAATTGAGAAACTTCCTAGTTTTCAAGGAAATAATGCCATTTCAGCTAAGATGCATGTCAATTATTTCATGAGATGTATAAATAAATGGTGTGTTGCACACGATTATGAAGATGTCAAAATGAATTTATTTGTTCTATCCTTAAAAGATGATGCTTCAAATTGGTATGAAGACAAGCCAAACAACTCTTTCAAAATCTTGAAGGAGCTCATTGATGCCTTTACTGAAAAGTGGGGGGAGAAGAGAGATCATCGTCATCTTCTAGCTGCCCTCAACAGAATAAAGAAAAATGAAAATGAAACCTTGGACGAGTTCAACAAAAGATTCAACAAACTAGTGTCAAGCATGCACACAGATATCAAACCTCCTAAGAGTGTTATCCTGATCTACTACATTGAGACATTTGGTGGTTGTTACACATCAAAATTACTCACTTCGATAGTTTCACAAGTGTCATCATTACAAGTGTCGCAAGTGTCGCATTCTGGTCGCAAGTATCGCAAATGTCAGAAAAAGCATACTGCCATAATTCCTATGTCGTTCCTATAACGACCTTGGAAGGACACTTGAAACACCTCAAACATTTGATTTGGAAGAAGAGGAATGGGTTAACAAGGTTATGAACCTCTTTCCATTTGAAAGAACCACTAAAAATTGAGTTTCAAAGGAGAACGCTCCCCTATACCTCTGTTAGGAGTGTTGGCGCTCACCTATACACTCTTAGGGAGCATTATAATGCTCCGTCTGCCCTTTTTGAGGAGCGTTTCTACTGTTAGGAGTGTTGGCGCCCCCCTATGCATTTTTAGGGAGCATTATAACACTCTAATGCCCCTTTTGGGGGAGCGCTACCTATTCTGGGCAAAAATTGGTTTGTTGAGAAGAATGAGGAAAAGATCTCTTCAATCTCTGAAGGTAGTTGGATTCGAATCCTTGGTCAAGCCATGATCTTAGGTAAGATCCCTAACTAAAAGAGGAAAATCCTCAACTTACCCCAAAGATATCTCAAGTGGTTGGGACTCTCTAAACCTATATAAGCAGGCCCTCTCATGGTGAAAAGGGGGAAGGATTGGAGGCATGAAACCTATGATCTCATAGGAAACACACAGTGAAATGGAGATTGAGAATTATACCAAACTTATGATTTCATGAGTGGTATGTCATTTGGAGCATCATCATTCTGCGTGTAGACTGTTTAAGCAAGGGTTGGACAAGGTGAACTTGATGAAGCTGCTACACTCACATCTATGGTTGTAAGTTTTCTTCATTGTTGTTCTCTTTAATATAATATGCTTGGCCTTTCCTTCAAATCTTTGTTTGATCTCACATGAATTTGTCTCTAATATATAGGTATATTTCAAGCTAATCTCAATAATGTAGGAAGTTGTTTGTACTTTTGTTTGTCTACGGGGCTTATTGAGGAGTTCAAGATTGGAGCTCAACTTGGACCGTGCAGGGACAAACTCCAATAAAAGGTACTTATTTTCTCCTTCCTCCTCACACATTAGGTTATATATATCTAAAAGGAATTTAGTGTCCATGATAAACATCTTCTGTCTTAAAAGTTAAGAGTCTATCTCCCAAGAGGAGATCTACCTATCCGCAGGGAGATTTTCCTTCAACAGAAATTGGCGACTCCATTGGGGACAAATTGAAACTTTCAATTTTGGTTTCCCTCATAGAACTTGTCTTACCCTTTGTTGTTCTTAGACCTTTTTCACCCCATATGTTTGATTTCATATGTTGATTGACTCCTTACCCCATCACATTCATCTTGATTGCCAAAATTTGACTAAAATTTTGGGTTTTTGGACAATTTTGTGAGTTGTAGGAACCTGGCGCTCCCCTACCTTGGTATCAGAGTGCTGGAACTCCCCCTTGATCTTAGACAGAGTGTTATAATGCTCTGGTTCCCCTTACACTAGAGCGCCAGCCTCCCTTTGCAAAAAAATCCTTTCCAGAATTGCATTTTCTGAGATCCAATCTTTGTTTTTCATTTGCTGAGATTCTTTGTGACTCAATGCTTCTTCCTATTGACCTTTGACATCCTTCCTTCTGAGAAATAAGCACTTTTTTGTTCATATTTTTTGGCTTTCTTCCTTATTTTCAACTTTTCTGCTGTTGAGAACTTGGAATCAATCCACTGCTTTCTTCTCTCTTATCCGACTGAGCGGGAACTCTGGTGAAGGGCATCAAAAATCTATGAATCATCTCATTTGGTTCTTTGAGGTCATTGTTCTTAAACATCCCTCTTCTGTGTGAATTGTTTTATTTTCTTTGTTATCTTTTGTTTTCTTTTTGCTTCTTGTTTCAATCATAGCAAGAGGGTGTGTTGTTTGTGTGAAATTTGCTTATGCTTGTTTGAATCTCCTTGATCTGAAAGGATAGTTGGTAGGAGAAGTTTTGCATTGAATTAATCATCATTTGCATGCAAACGACAAAGATACATCTTAGTGATTGGTTTGCATATTAGAAGGCATTTCTGAAATGTTTCAGCATTACATTGAATTCGATTGAGAACAAATTGATTGAGGACATTCCATATTAGTGTTTGATAGTGAAAATGACTCTTTCTCTCTCCCTTAAATAGGTGTTCATTGAAAAGAAATGATTGTTTATCATCTTTTATGCATCTTGTTGGGAATTGATTCATCATTCCATCAGTTTCACTTTCATACACCCTTTGAGTAAAGAACAACTGTAAAACGAACGCTAATTAACAATTATCTAGAACACTTTTGTTTTTAGGATCTTCCACCAACAATAGACTAGGGTTAGCACTTTGGATTAGGCTGTGAGTACAACTATCCAAAGTTTTCAAAACAAATGTTAGCATCCTGAGCTAGGGAGAGTCAAATCCAATTGTCGTATTGGTTTTCTGGGATCCCCCTCTCACACAAGGGTTATGCACAAGGTCGCATTCGGGCGAATTATAGAGATTATCCCTCCATGGTTCAACTGTTTGTAGGGTCGGATCGTATATTTGGGGTCACTTGGAGGTATACCCACGATTATGTGTGGGAGCCTCTAAGGTTGATTTCGGACTTGTTATCCTGCCCATATGTTTTGGATCGGACTGTCGATTGTACCCACCCAGGGACTCACTGCGAATTAGTGTCTTTAGTTGCCATAATATTTAGGTACTTACACAAGGTGATGGTGAAGGGAAGTCTCACTGTACCTGGAATAGACATTGGTCAAACTCACTCGGGCTCTTTGGAGGGTAAATCCACAATTACTGTGTGGAAGCTTGCACCAAGGTGAAAGTCCGTTAAGCAGGTCACTATTGTAACTATTCCACCATATCCTAGCCCCTTCTCGACTTGATCACGCGATGTTGGATTTCATCACCAACTAGTACGATCATTGAGATAAGTTTTGTTTGCTTGGTTGATTCCTAGATTTTATTAGCGTATGTTGTTTCTTTTTGTTAGTTGGCCCTAGATTTTTAGTGTGTTCTGTTATTCTCCACAATTGAGCCCATAGACGATAAAGGTCTTCGCCAATCACGTAGGATGCAAGGGATTCCTTCGGAAGGCTATCAACCCTTACCTCCTAACCCTACAGAAGACAACTACCTTAGAGAGGTAGAAAATCAATTCGACGCTGGAAATGTTATTGCTCCTCCGTTAGATAACTCAGAAAGTGCTTTGGTCACGGTTGAAAATCCCACTACATCTGTGTCAATAACTCCTCTTGAACCACTTTTGGTTTGTTTAGACTCCCTTGGGAACATCATAGATGAAGAGGTCCCGCGATTACCAGAGAGAATTTTTACCGAAACATATATGGCATCCAAAGAACCAATCTTTGCTGATGAGTATAGGACTCTTATTCGTCCTAGCACCACAGTAGATACCAATCCCACACCTGCTCATTCTGTATGGAGGACTTCATCGGGACACGATCTCTATGAACATTTCGAATCTTTTCAACAACCCTTTCATCCTCATGACCCTCCTAGTGAAACAGGACCATCCAGTCAAACAATGAATCACCCAGTCGATCAAGCTATTAACCCTACTGCTACGCCAACACAAGCCCATCCTAATGTTGGACTCGTCACCTCTACTCATCTCCAAGGCACTTCAATCTCCACCCCCGTTTCTACAATCTTTTACTCTATAGCTCCACATGTTCCACATGATCCTGCTGGGAAATATTCTCACCCAAGAATGAAAACCCCTAATGGCCAAACACAACCAGCTGAAGGGAAACCACCATCTAACGAACATTCCCCTCCTGGAGGAATACCTTACCATGGTGGGCCTACCCCTCCCGGGGGACAACCCCCTTTTCATGCTCCTCCTAGAGGGAAACCTCCATTTTTCATTCATACACCAATCATAAATCCGCCACTGGCAGGGGGGAAACCTCCATTTGTCAGTCATACCACGGTTGTAAATCCACCGCTGGCAGGGGGGCAACCTTCATTTGCTAGAAACCCTTCACAATCCTGGGGAGTATCTTCAGGAGGCACTTTCATTCAACCCCACATTGGGGGGCACTCATCTCATAATCCACTAGGAGGAGTCTCAAATCTTGTTCCTTCTGGAACATCTTACGGACAACCTTGTCTGGGCGATATCCCAAACACCACCTGGAGTTCTTCGAGACCACAGTCCTATCCTCCTCATGGGTCTAATGTGTATCCACCTCTGGGACCTACTCCTTACCATTCTCAAGGGAAAAATGTTTATCCTCCTCATGGGAAAGAAAATCACCTGGCCTATAAAGCTCAGAACCCACCGGGTTATGCATATGTTTCTCATCCACCATCAAATCCTGCTTATCCTGGCCAGCAACAACCATATGTAGGAGGACCTACTAGTTACAACTATCCATCTAACCCAGTTTATGGTCCTACTGGTGTTCCTATGCCGCATCAGTATCATTCGCAAATTAACTGACAACTACCTTTCCTTGCGACTCTAGATCTCCCAGACCTGTCTTGGTTAACTAATGATCCTATTTTTCATTCACCGATTTGGCGAGTCATTCCAGCTAAACTTCCTTCTGATATTCTGAAATTTGATGGAAACCCTGGCGAAGATCTGAACAACCATGTGATGAATTTCCATTTGTGGTGTTCATCGAACTCCCTCATGGATGATTCTGTACGTTTGCTTCTTTTCCAACGAATGCTTACCGGTTCGGTAGCAAAGCAGTATATTGAACTACCACATGCTTCTTTTCATGATTTCAATTCCCTTTCCATGTATTTCCTCACGCACTTTCAACTGCCTATTCGCTACGAGATGGGTACTGAACTCTTGACCTCCCTTCGTCAAACTAACTCCTTTCATATCTTTGACCATATTCATGAGTGGAGGCGACGGTGAAGGATGATCAATGCAGTCATTCCTGACATACTATTGGTGGAATGGTTTACTAAATCACTGTTACTCCTGATTGCTCACGATGTCGCGATGGGTGGTGCAGTCACAGAGGAACAAGCCATCGCTCGAGCTCAGTATTTAGATTTGTTTTATTCCCAATTTGGTACTTTGTATGATTTGCTTTCGAATTTTGCTCGAGATAATACCGATCCATCTAAGCCGTCATCCTCATATCATGCGGATGGTGTTATCGGCTCCGTCAAAACTCAATCTTTTTCCCAATCGACCACACTCTCCTCTAGCTCCCCCCAAACTCAAATCTCTGAAGTGAATGCAATTCAATCTGCCCCTTCACAACAATCCAAAGATAAGAAGAAGACAAAGAATAAATCAAAAAATAACAATGAACAACCAAAAAATCAAACACCTGCTACCGAAAAGTAAACACAACAGAAACTGGAATTCCTGTGTATCATTTGTAGTGATGATCACTACACTCGAGACTGTCCATTTCACAATGAAGTGGCCAAAATTTTCCAAGGAAAGTCACTACCCACTGTTCTTACTCAACCTTTTCCACAACAAAAATCCATGGTTGCTCAAACCCCCTCTCCTGGGGGCAGTTCTAGTGATCCTCATGATGAGGCCTCATCGAGTGCACATATTTATATATTTAATGGGATCAATTTGACCACTCGCTCTAAGACATACAACACACTAGGTAACCCTGATAAAGGAAAATACGTTAACGGTACCGGTACTTTACTGGATCCATCATCGTCCTCCGTTAGTCTTCCATCGATTAATCCTCCGTCTGGACCACTTCAGATTGAGAAACCCATGTTCGGCTCTATCTTACGCCCTCATAAGAGCACTATATGCAAAGCTACCTTTAATCCTAGTTCACGTGCCACCCAGAACTACAACATTGTTGAATATTTGGCTCAAGTACCGTGTGCTATGTCTGCGTTAGAAGTTCTACAGCACTGCCCCAGTCAACGTAGAATGCTCTTGGCCGCTCTTGGTGTTGTTGATCCTGAGTAATCCAACCATATCATGTTTAACCTGGATAATTATGCATCTCGACTCTCCCATCAACTTGCTTTCCAAGTTGATGTTGTTGTTCACAACCAAAAAATCCACCAAACTATTCTGGATGAGGGAGCCTCGACTTGTGTCATGTCTTTGGCGTGCTGGAAAGGTTTAAAATCACCAGCACTCAACAAATCCCCAATGATGTTACACACCTTCGATGGGCGAGGTTTTCATCCCCATGGGCTTTTACAGTCCCTGCCCATCCAATTGGGTGGAAAAACTGTTACTGTTGATGTCGAGGTGGTTGATGCTCCCCTCGATTACAACTTTTTACTTGGAATAAGTTGGTTTTATGCTATGACTGTCATTGCCTCGTTAGTTTTTCGATGTGTCCAATTTCCTTATTAGGGAAAAAATTTCACTGTTGATCAGTTGGATTTCTGCACGACCGATGATCGTGTTCCCGCTACCAACAATATTCCTTTCTTGGGAGACCACAAGATCACGTATGAAAGCATTGGTGTTGGCTTACTAAAAGATTCTAGCCTCATGGGTACCTTCCATACACCACTTCCACCAACTACACATCATATTGCCACCGTCGATATGATTTCGACCGTGGCTTATCAGTCTTTGGACTCATCTAACCCTTGGATTGTACCTTGTCTGTTGGAATTTGATGCACTAGGTGACATCATGCCACTTAGTCCATCCAAACCATTATATGTTTCTATTCAATCCGCTTCTCCCTCATCATATGACCAACATCTATTGGCACCCGACAGTTCCTTGATGCAATCACGGTTGAGTTCCTTGCCATCTGTGATCGATTAGATTTCCCCCATTTTTCCCTCGGATGAATCTATTCCGGAAATGCTTCACATTGACAAGTTACCTCGGGATAATAACCATCATCGATCCTCTTTTCTTTCCCCTCGTGAAGAAATTTGGGCAGATATATATTCTATCTCCCCTCCTAATGTTAATTTTCCATTGTCTCCCATGTCTTTGACTTCCGATGATCTGGATCCAGTGGTTGACATGGTGATTTCTTCGATCAGGTTATTGGAGCCTGATCTCCTTACTCCTATCGCGACCCTCGACATGTGTTCCTTCCCGAGTGATTATCTTCCATCCAGCGAAGATCTCCTGGAGGCCATGACCAAGTTTTGTCCCTTGACATGGTCTCCTTCCAGAGCATTATCCTCTTGGAATCCATGATCAAGAAGCAGTCACGAGCATAGTTTCTCTTCTCTGTGGAAATCTCGTTAAAAAATTAAATAGAGGCCCTAAGCATAGTTGTTTTCTTGTGTCAAGATCGTTAAAAAATGAAACAGTGACCTCTCTTGAACCTTATTTTCATCCACCCTTCTCCTTTTTCTCATCTACTAGAGAAATTGGTGACAAACTCAAAGTTGGTGAATGAATTGAATCTTGGGGGGCATGTCTCCAGCCTTTGATGATCATTCTGGAGTTAAGCCACTAGATTTTCAAGCTGGGGGCATAACGAGCTTAGTCTTTGTTCTTTCTCGTGCTCGAAAATACATGAGAATGCATCCGGGTAAACTTTTATCTCTTTTTTGGACTTATATGGATACACAAAAAAGGAACCCCCTGGAGTCTCCTTTAATCTCTTTTCAGACTCTCTAAACATGAAAAGATCGCCAAGTGATCTTGCTTCCTTTCCCACTCATTAAGAGGTTTGAAAGGGTGTCTTTTGAGTGATAATTTATCTCTTTTTCGGCCTCGCGAGACTAACATTACGAAAAAGGACAACATTGGAGTCATCTTTAAGTTCTTTTCAGACTCTCTAAACATGAAAAGATTGTCAAGTGACCTTGTTCTCTTCACGCTTGTTAAAGTATTTGAAGAAAACGTCTATTGAGTGATAGTTTATCTCTTTTTTGGTCTCATCAGACTACTCTACGAAAAAGGAACTGAGAGAGTTCTCTTTTAAGTGTTTTTCCAGACTCTATAATCATGAAAAACCTTCGAGTTTACCTTCTCTGGACTCGTTAAACCATCATACATTGAAGGGCCCATACGGGATCGAACCCTTACTTCTTCCAATTCATTAAACAAAGGAAGAGGAACTTATCAAAGGTAATTTATATCGAGCATGTGTTACCCTCCTCGAGCTCGTTAAATTAAAAAGAGGTACTCATCTATCTGGATGGGGGAAAAATTGAAAGAAGCAAGCCAAGCAGTTTTTGAGAACATTACCAAGTAACTCTTAGAGTCGCCCTTGAACATGACACTTTGTCTTTGGGCACATCTTGATCCATTGAACCTTTGCACTGAACCAATCCTCTGAGTTTTTCTTACTCCTTTGGGTCACCTGACGAAAGTCACAGTATCCACTGCATCATCGTGTTTTGGTTCATGTCATGTTTCTATTGTTGTACCTTAGTGTTCAAGGGAAGTATCCACCTCGAGAGTTAGCCATCACAAATATCTTGTCTCAATACCTGTGTTAGTCCATGTTCATTTGATCTACCAATTGCATCTCTGTGTCTGTTTCATGTCGTTGATGGGGGATACATCAAGGCCCTCCTTCGACGAGTCTATTCCTGTTGACTTCAACACATTATCCACGGACTAGACTTAGAAACCAATTAGTACTTTGGGACCAGCATGCCTCAATGGTAGGCCTCCTCACATCCGACAGTGGGTTTACATCATTGACCTATGAACGGATGATTTCATGGATGTTCGACTTCAGCTCATCCATTCACATTCGTTGGAATGTACTAGAGTACCTTGGGAATCATTGACATTAATGATGATTTCCCTCGCACTTGTTAACGTTTTACATCATTGACCAGTAATCAAGTGGTTTTTTCCATGTTCGACATCAGTACATCTATTCACATGGTTAGATTCGTATTACATTAGGATCGGTAAGAATACCCTAGGTTGATTCATCACTCTTATATGTACTTTGCCCATGTTGCGAAGGAGTTTCTTTTGAACAATGACACATATAATTTTACATAGATCCACTTTGTATAGGTCGTGGCTATGTCTTGTCATCTCATAGATCCACTATGTATTCTTCGTGGCTACGATCAGTTCAAGTCACAGGAGTATAGATCCACATTGTATCCTCGGTGGCTATACCTTTTATCAATACAATTATGGATCCGCAATGTATTTTATGGCGGCCATATCTTGCAAATCTTTATCACCCAAGCATAGGTATCCCTGCCTTGGGTTTGAAACATGTCATAATATTTGTTGATGTTTGTGTGCAGCTTCTGTCAGGTTCTCTGCATCTATAGCCTTGCTTGAAAGTCTGCAAAGTATTTCAGTTATCAGTTCTCGTCTTCTAACCTCATACTTTGGGGGGCAATCTGTTACACATCAAAATTACTCACTTCGATAGTGTCACAAGTGTCGTCATTACAGGTGTCGCAAGTGTCGTCATTACAAGTGTCGCAAGTGTCAAAAATGTCAGAAAAAGCATACTACCATAATTCCTATGTTGTTCTTATAACGACCTCGGAAGGACACTTGAAACATCTCAAACATTTGATTTGGAAGAAGAGGAATGGGTTAACAAGGTTATAAACCTCTTTCCATTTGAAAGAACCACTAAAAATTGACTTTTAGAGGAGAACACTCCCCTATACCTCTGTTAGGAGTGTTGGCGCTCCCCTATACACTCTTAGGGAGTGTTATAACGCTCTGTCTACCCTTTTTGAGGAGCATTTCTACTGTTAGGAGTGCTGACACCCCCTATTCATTGTTAGGGAGCGTTATAATGCTCTGATGCCCATTTTTGGGGAGCACTACCTATTCTGGGCAAAAATTGGTTTGTTGAGAAGAATGAGGAAAAAATCTCTTCAATCTCTGAAGGCAGTTGGATTCAAATCCTTGGTCAAGCCATGATCTTAGTAAGATCCCTAACTAAAGGAGTAAAATCCTCAACTTACCCCAAATATATCTCAAGTGGTTGGGCCTCTCTAAACCTATATAAGCAAGCCCTCTCATGGTGAAAAGGGGGAAGGATTGGAGACATGAAACCTATGATCTCATAGGAGACACACAGTGAAATGGACATTGAGAATTATACCAAACTTATGATCTCATGAGTGGTATGTCATTTGGAGCATCATCATTCTGTGTGTGGACTGTTTAAGGAAGGGTTGGACAAGGGGAACTTGATGAAGCTGCTACACTCACATCTATGGTTGTAAGTTTTCTTCATTGTTGTTCTCTTTAATATAATATGCTTGGCCTGTTTCTTTCAAATCTGTGTTTGATCTCACATGAATTTGTCTCTAATAGATAGGTCTATTTCTAGCTAATCTCAATAGAGTAGGAAGTTGTTTGTACTTTTGTTTGTCTACAGGGCTTATCGAGGAGTTCAAGATTGGAGATCAACTCGGACCGTGCAGGGACAAACACTGGTAAAAGGTGCTTCTTTTCTCCTTCCTCCTCACACATTAGTTTATCTAGATCTAAAAGGAAGTCAGTGTCCACGATAAGCATCTTCTGTCTTAAGATTTAAGAGTCTAGCTCTCAAGAGGAGATCTACCTGTCCGCAGGGAGATTTTCCTTCAACAATGGTGAGATGAGATATCAACTAAGAGATAAAGAACCCACCGACCTCAAAGCAACTCAAGAAACCGCTAACAAGATTGATAAAAATATGCAAGCTTCAGGAAAGTTGAACCTTCCAGGATTCACAAGGGGCAGTTCTTCAAGACAGTCAGATCCCAAAGAGAAAGCAGCAGTTCCAGATAACAAAGATCCATCCTATGACCCTTTAAAGGCCATAAAAGAGATGGTTAAAAGAATGGAAGCCACTCATGCTACCCAACTTAGTGCATTGCAGAATAGGTTGATATCCATGGAGAGGACCCAAAATCAAAATAACAGATTCCAACCGAGGCCTAGTAATGAAACATGGAAAAAGAAAGCTCCTCAACAAGAACAAAGGCCACCAAATCAGTTAGAGTCTAATAATGTGGTAAATGAGGACATACCACCCTTTTGTAGAGCATGTGAGGACTTTCATGAAGATTCCACTTGTCCAATATTTTGTCAAATAAATGGGCATGGCCTCCCTCCAACAAACAACTTTGTGGGGCACTCAAGAAGCTCTAACCACATAAAAAATTTTGGAGAAACTCACCCATTTTCAATGGATCATTGGCTCCAAATGAAAGAAAGGTGTGAACAATAAAATGAAGTGGTTGAAGAGTATGATAATGTCACCAAGTTGTATGGACACAAGCCCACAAATGAGTAGATCCTAGAGATGGCCAGACATAAGGGAATAGTTTACCAAAGAAAAGGGAGAGAAGATGAAAGAAAATCTCAAAAAAAAATTCCCAAGGTAACTACTCCTCTTCCAATTACTGATCTATCTATTGATTTAGGTAGTTGGATTTCAAATGCTAAAATATTGGTTCCAGTATCACACTTTCTGAAAATTCCTTCACAAAAGGAAAAATTACTTAAAGCAATAAATATTCCTGATGGTAAAAAGGTTGTAAAAAATCAAGAGGTTGATAAGAATCAGGAAAAGAAAAAAGAACTACACAAATATCCACCAGTGGTTTTAACCAGCAGAGATAGAATCAAGGAAGAGAATCGCCCTTTCTTTGTGTCTCTAGAAATAAATGTTCAGTGGTTACATAACTATATGTATGATTCAGGAGCCTCATCCAACATCATTACTAAATGAATCATTCAAAGGCTAGGCCTTAAAGTTACAAGGACCTATCAAAACATGTGTGCCATGGATTCCAGGGAAGTTGAAACCCTTGGGATTATCATAGATCTGCTAGTTAAGCTAGCTTTCCACCAAGATTTTTCTTTTGAAATGGATGTGCTTGTAATTGATGTTCCAGATGCTTGGGGTATGCTTCTATCTAGAAAATGAGGATCTCACATGGGTGGTTGCATCAACATGGATTTATCCTTTGCAACTATCCCATACCCACCTCCATCAACCGAAAGTTTTAGGAACTTTAGAGAAAAGGAAAGGAAATACCATATAGAAGACCCTAAAGAGAAGTTTAATGAGTTCCTATGCCAAACATCTGATATGGAAAATTTCTCTATTTGTTCAAACTTCTTAGCACTAGCTGAGGAAAAGTTCAAAGAAGAAAAGGAAAGTAATAAGGCTTGGAAGATGAACTTTGATGGTGCACATTCAAGATCAGGAAAAGGGGTTGGGATTGTCCTAGTTTCACGAACAGGAAAGTCTTACAATTTTGCATTTAGATTAGAATTTGATGCAAAAAATAATGTGGCTGAGTATGAAGCACTTCTACTTGACCTAGAAATTGCAAAAGATATGGCGATAAAAATAATAAATGTCAAGGGTGACTCAGACTTAGTCATTCTTCAAGTTAAAAATAAATTTGCATGCGAAAGTGAAAGATTAAGGAGATACAGAAATGCAATTTGGGATACCATAGAAATGTTTGATGCTATGGATCTCATTTCAGTACCTAGGGATCAGAACAGTCTAGCTGACAGTTTGGCAGTTGTAGCTTCAACCCTCCAACCTTCAGAAGATTTAATCAAAAGAGAAGGAAAAATGGAAATAATCTTTAGACCTTCAGTTCTAGACAATGTTGATCATTGGCAAGTCTTCAGTGATGACAAACAAATCCTAAGATCCATTCATAATTTTCAAGAATTCTCAAATTTCAAGGTTAGTTATAAAGAGGAAGGCAAAGATTATCCCGAGGAGGATGACTCAATAAAGAATCCAACCCCTAGGGGAATAACTTCTTGAGAAAAGATCTTTGACAGGCATGACATGCACAAGAAGAAAAAAGAAGTAATAAAACCTGACAGCTATATAGAAGTAAACATTGGGATAGAAGAAGTCCCAAGGCTCATAAAAATTGGAAAGGGTACTTCAAAAAAAGAAAGAAAAGAATTAATAAGTCTTGTCAGTGAGTATAGGGATGTATTTTCTTTTACATATGATGAACTCAAAGCTTATAAAAACGATGTATTTCAACATACTATCCCACTCAAAGAAGACACAAAACCTTTCCGGCAAAAACTTAGCCCAATAAATCCTAAGTTGGCACCTTTGATTCAAGCAGAACTCAAAAAGATGTTGGATGCTAGAATCATTGCCCCAACAAGGCATTCTTCATGGTGTTCTAACTTGGTAGTAGTTAGAAAGAAAAATGGGGGAATAAGATGTTGGATCATGTTGTCATCGATGCCAATGGTTTGATTGATTGATGTCAAATGATTGATTGATGTCAAAGGATTGATTGATTGATGATTGGTGTAATACAATATGTATTGTCCTTGATGATAATGCATAGATGAAGATGGATCATTGAGTTTTCATTGATACATGATGAAGATGGATCGATGTGGTTTCATTGGTATATGATGCATTGTTGGAAAAATGTATTGATGACTCATTATTATCTTATCATGATTGATAAGGTGCACAAATGGATGAACTCCAAAGTGGTCCCCTTATGGTGAAAGCCCTCATGGGAAGACACTTTACGGATTGAGTTATCCTAGAAGAATGGTTGG
>JZKD02S1737115.1:114414-140718 GCA_000966675.3 Picea glauca | reverse complement strand
GATCATCATCAATATATCAATATCATCAACACATTTAAGAAGATTTAGAAGTTTTAAGCACAAATGTTATTGTTAAGACTTGAAGATGATCTACACTCTTGATTATTAAACCCACGTGTGATCTATTAGGTTTCGTCTAGGATTTAATTCTTAGGATTTCTTAAGATTTATCAAATTTTATTAAAGCTTTCACCAAAGCCTCCTCCTATTGCCAAATAGCTGCTGGATGCTCAATAAGTGTTGCCACCCTAGCTTCATAGGTCAGCCAAAAACAAGAGTACCTCTCGGAGAGGACACACACCTGGTGCACCACGGGACAGTCCCCTGCCACTACCCTCCATTGTTTTCCTAAATCCCTATTTTAGATGGTGAAGATGGTGGTATAAGGTACCCTAAATAGTCTATTAAGTATAGATATTGATTAGGTAGACTTTTAGGTGATTATTAGAGTGTTTTGAAGATTTTAAGACACTTTAAAATTGCAATTTAGTGATATGGCCGAAACTGTTATTAGCTTTTAGGTGTGTTCCTTCTAGCTTATGCAATTCAAGTATATCCACATGTAAAGAAAATAAGATGGCTGAAAAAGAAAGATATATCACATGCACTTAAAGAGCTTGCTACAAAAGAACAACACTAGGGCAAGAACAACATGCCTTCAAGAGATTGAAAGAAAATTTAGTGTGTGTTTTCCTTATTAACCATTCAATAAAATTCAAGCCTAAGCAAGTGGCTTCCAATAGATATAAGCAATAGAAAGATAAATCATTCACTTATTCAAGCACTTAGATATTTAAGTATTTAAGATTTGAAACATGTGCATGAGATAGAAAGAAAATAGACTTGAAAATGAACTAAGCAATATGATAGATGTAGTTAGATTATTTAAGTGTTGCCCAATAGGCTTAAGATTATGATGTAGATATAAAACATAAGCAATTATATCATTGAACCATAGATCACATTAATCACATCAACACTTAGCCTTACCTATTGGGGTATTCCTCTCCCAACTAGGTAGGTATTATTATAGGTTTGCTTAGTTAGGTTAATTTCTTTTGATATTTAGAGATTAGGGCAAACAAGAAAAGATTAAGAGAGAGAAGAAACTAAGCAAGTAAACTATCAAGAAAGCAAGAGACAAATCCACCCCACATCCTAGGTTGAGAAGGTGCCCCTCACCTTCTAAACCTCACGTCCTAGCTAGAATGAAAAGGAAAAATGCTAAGAAATGAAACCCTAGCTAGATCTATGCTACCCAACAAGCTCACACAAAGAGGGAGGCCGTACCACTCCTTCCTCTATAGGTGTGAACCACTAACAAGAAGGAGAAAGAGGCAAAAACGTACCAAAATGAAGAAAAATGAAAGCTAGGGTTGAGATATAGCTACCAGACCATTTGGAGGGCCTTCTAATGTTGTGTGGATGTCCTTTGGGCGGCCAATAGTCCTCTCAATCAGATCTGAAACCTACAAAACCAGCAAGCTATGCTTGCTAGGAAAGCTACACACAACCAAGAAGGATGATGGAAAAACCCTTGCTTTTTAGGGAAAGAACTTTCCACAAGAACAAGAGAGTATATGTGATGTAAATGACCTATCTAAAAATGTTATGCTAGCTGAAAAATGGATGTGTATGAACAACAATATAGATGAAGTGTAAAGATTAGAGAAATGGAGTGTATGAGTGCTTCAAGAGACCCTTCTCCTTGAAGGAGTTCCGAATGAAACCCTTGAAGTATAAACCTGCAAAACCTCCTTAAGTGATATGCATACAAGAGATAATATGTTGATGTATGTAAATAAAATGACACGTCAATCCTATCTAATACATCAAGATAGATAAACCCATAAGCATATGCATTAGTAGATCTACTTAGATAACACTTTACCTAAGATCACAAGTTGCAATCACCCAAAGAAATTATTACAATATTACCTCATAAGCATAAGAAAACCAAGCATACGCATTGCTCCTCTACTTATCCTCCAAAGTTTCTCTTTTATTATTACTCAAGAAAATAGATCTTGGAGGGAAAATACTCCAAAACCCTAAGAGCATAGAATGGAAAAATGGAATAATGGAGAGAGAGAGAGAGATGAAAATCAAGTAGCATAACAATAGCTCAAGATATGGTGAGTTGGGAGAGATAAATGAGATCTATTTATACTTGGAGAGACAAACCTACCCTCTTGGATCTAATCCAAGTGTCCACCACCAAGAAAATGAGTAGATCTCAAGGCTAGGGCGCAACACCTAGGGTTTGCACAATAGATATAGGGTGTAGAAAAATAGAAAAAATAGTCAGGATGACGCAAAAGGTATGTGAGAGGCATGGGATCCATGCCAAAGAAAGTGAAAGGTCACAAATAATTTTTAAAAATTATTTGGTTGAGTTCCAAGAAGAGGGAGGGCACACTTCTCTTGGAGGGCGCACCTCTTGGGATGAGGTAAAGGAAAGGTAGGGTGAGAGATGAGTGAGGTGAGGTTGGGATCACACAAATTCAATGGAGAGGTTGTGGGATCCGTTATAGGGAAAATAAAAAGCCTCAAACAAATAAAAATGATTTTTTATTGGAGAGACACAAAAGGGGGGCGTAACTTCCTTGGAAGGTGCTCCACAAGGGTAAAAAACAAATAAATTAAAGGGAAGAGTGAGGTGGAGTGAGTGGGGTCACCTCTAGGGGTGACATGGAGGCTAAAGGGAGTAACCGGTCAAGAGAGGGGGCCACACTCAATTCACAAAATCAATAAAAAAATAAAAGCGTCAATCCCCCTAGGGGGCCGTGATTTTTTAGTGTGGAGGTGGTGTAAGGGGTTAGACAATGTTGGAAAAGGTTAGGAGGGTCATTCTATTCTTAGGGGGTCTCTCTCTAACCATCATTTCCACTTTTCCCATCCTCTAACTCATTATTACAACTTTTACATTTTGCCATGTTTGGACTTTAGCAATTAAAATTGTTGTTTTAGATTGACTGACACTCCGGGTGGACAAACCCATGTTTAAAGTTGTCTGACTAAGCTGAAACTTGGTCCATGGATGTAGGAGGTGCTATTCCATTTCTTTTGAACACAAATACCCCTATCAAAAGTCCAAGGACATGGTTTTCACAATTATTGCTAAAAAATAATTAATTATTTAAATAATTAAACCTCCAAACTTAGGGAAATTTAATTAATAATTAATTAATAAAAAAAAAACTAACTTAGACTCGACGGAATTCTGTGAAACTTTCTAATATGTCTTGCATGGTCATTTACAATGATTCCCTATAATAGTTACCAAAACATAAGACCACTAGAACGTCGTTCACCACTTTGGAGGAATTATTGCAAGTCTGAGGGAAAAACTCTAGGGAAATCAATAAGGCTGAAAATCTCAATTGTTAACCTAAGGATAAAAAACCTTCAGTGAAAGGAAATCTCCCAGTGAACCGATCTTAAGGTAACTGACCTAGACATGACTCATGCAGACCTATTACATTATTAACCCACGCAGGGGTGTGGAAATTCCAATTACAAAATAAAGTGTTGGGGCCAAACACTGCCCTGTAGAACAAAAAGTCTTCGACAACATGGCATCTAATGATGCATATCTTCATGGCACATGAATTGACCACCTATTTTGGAGAGGCGGTCAACATCTGGCTCCACATGGGGACGTGTGTTCGATCTTCTCACTCAAGACAAAGAGCATACGAGAATCCAACACCTACAAAACAAAGTTCTCACCATAGTGCACACTAATAACCAACATTAGAATACATTTATACATGATCAAATCAATGAATTATATATACAACATTTACATAATGAAATAACTAAAGTACAACATCATTATTTTACAACAAATGAAATCTATAGTATAGAAAAGAAATTTCTGAGTACATGAAAAAACTTCCTAGTACATATTTACAATATGAATGAAATAATACAAAACTGAAGTACAAGGAGAAAGGTTAGAGATACGTTACAGAGGGTGCCCATTTAGACACCAAGTTTCCCCATCATCTGTAAAAGAGCTTGAGATATTGCCCATTCCTCAGAATGTTGATGGGCTCACCATCCAAATGGCTGAGATGAAAAGAATTCGGCCCTGCTATTTCCCTAATCAAATATGGCCCTAGCCATAAACTGTAAAATTTGTCGTGCTTTCCAGGTTTCTCTTTGCCTTTATCCTATAATAAAATTGTATCACCCAGAATGAAGTCCCTGTGTCTGGCTGACCTGTCAAAAGCTTTCTTAACCTTGTTCTGATTTCTGCATTTCTGATCATAAGCCTTTCGTCTGATTCCATCTAATTCCATAATCTGATTGACCCTGTTCTGAACTGCATCATGCTCTGCGAAAGTGTCCTCAATTGATCCATAATTTGGAATTCTAAGGTGCACTAAAACCCTAGCCTCCAATCCATACACTAGCTCAAACAGACTCTTTCCAGTAGCTGCTCTCTTTGTTATTATGTCAGTCCATAATGCATGTTTGATTTTACTATCCCAAGACTTCTTGTTTTCGCTGACTATGTTCTTAACAATGGTCATTAAATTTTTGTTACTTGATTCTTCCTAACCATTTCCTTGGGGATAATAATTTGATGCATGTGATAATATAATACCATACTTGAAACAAAATGCTAACATCGCGGCTGAACAAAAGGCCTTGGCATTATCTGTCACTATCTTTGATGGGACCCCAAATCTAGTTATGATTATGTCTTCTAGGAAATCCATCACCACCTTTTTAGTTGATGTCTTTGTAGGAATGGATTCAACCGATTTTGTAAAGTAATATGTGGATATAAGAACCCAATAGAACCCATTACTTGAATTATTGCTAAACTTCCCGATGAAGTCCAAACCCCATTGCTGAAAAGGTCCTTCAACTACCACTGGTTGCAAAGGGAGTGCTGCTAACGTTTGCTTTCTTGTGAAAATATGGCATGGCTCACATTTCCGAACAAGCTGATGTGCATCTGAAAATATAGTGGTCCAATAATATCCTGCTCTAAGGATTTTGTGGGTAGCAGTTTTAGCAACAAAGTGTCCTCCACAAAACCCCCCATGGAATTCATCCATTAGTTTCTTTGATTCAATATCATCCACACATCTAAGGATAACCCCATCAGGATTTTTCCATCCTAATCCATCTCTAGTAAGGACATACTTAGAAGATTTCAACCTCAAAGCCCTTTTCTTGTGTCCTACTAGATGCCTTGGACAAGTTAGATTCTTAAGATAGAAAATAATGTTTGTATACCAATCTACTTGTTCAATATTTAACAAGTTAGGATGCCATTCTTCATTATTTATTTGGTTAACAATATCCAAGGATTTCTCATTACTTTCTGTCAACATTTTTTCCAAGCCTTGACCTTTAATCAACTTAGTTGGTTTAATCTCCAAATCATATTATTGGATTTTAGCAATCCACCTACCCCTTGAGACTAATCCTTCCACTTGAGATAGCACATCTTTAACTGTGGAATTAGGACCATAACCAATTACCTTGGAATATCTGATGAATACTCTGAAATGTTTGAGTGATTTTACTAAGCCATATGCTTGTTTTTCAAACATGGGATACTTTAATTCTCAATTTTGCAAGGCCCTACTCATATATGCAATAGGTTTATCATGGCCTTGGTCATTTTTCTAAGGCAACACACCAGCAATTGTGTCTTCATAGGAAAAAGAGAAGATTTGAAAATCCTTCTCATAATCTGGGCTGATAAGAACCGGAGCTTCACATATAGCAGTCTTAATCTGTTCAAAAGCTCATCTACTTTCATCATTCCATTCAAATTTTACATCCTTCTTAAGTAGCTTATATATAGGTTTCATGATTTCAGCATAGTTAGGAATGAACCTATGGACAAAATTGGTTTGTCCTAAGAAGGATTGAAGAAGTTTCTTTGTTGTTGGCAAAGGCACTTTACCAATAGCTTCCACCCTTTCTGGGTCTAATTTAACTCCTTCTTTAGTTATGATGTGGACCAATAAGTTACATTCAGTCACCCCAAAGACTGACTTAGCAGGATTTAGAGAGATTCCAAACTCTCTACATCTGTCCAAAACTTGCCTATGGTGGCCAATGTGAGTTTTACCATCCTTAGAAAAAAATGTTAGATCATCTTGATATATTTCAATAAACTTACCAATCAACCCCCTGAAGGCATAATTCATAGCCCTTTGAAAAGTAGCTCCAGCATTTGATAAACCAAATGGCATTCTAAGATATTCAAAATTTCCCCATGGAGTAGTAAAAATTGTCTTATGTCTATCTTCTTCCTTAAGTCTGATATGATTATAACCCAAGAATCCATCAAGAATGGAAATCATTCATGATCCTGTAACCCTTTGAAGTAGAGTTTCCATCTTGAGAAGGGAATAGTTGTCTTTTGTGCAAGCAATGTTTAAGTTCCTGGAGTCAATGCATATTCGAATCTGTCCAGTCTTCTTCCTAGCAACAACCAAGTTTGAGCACCATGAAGAATGTCTAGTCTGTGCAATAATGCCTACTTCTAACATTTTCTTTAACTGCTTTTGGACCAAAGGAGCTAACTTGGGGTTTAACTGCCTCAACTTTTGTCTAAAGGGTTTAGTACCTTCCTTAAGAGGAATCACATGATGAATCACATCCTCCCTATAGACCTTGAGTTCATCATAGATAAAGGCTAAGACATCCCTATATTCCTTTAATAACTTAACAATTTCATTCCTCTCTTATATAGGGGTAGTCTTGCCTACTTTTATCAATCTAGGCTCTTCATTAGTTCCAATATTGACTTCCAGGTAATCACATAGTTTTTTCTTTGATTCATCCTTTTGCTTATGACCATCATGTCTATCAAAATCTCTTTCTGAAGAGACCACTCGTTTAGGTGGTGATTTTACCTCATCATCATTTTCAGTGTAATTACAACCTTCCTCTTTCATACTTATGTCCAAGTCTGAAAATTCATGTATGTGAAGAAAAAACTTGACCATTTGTTTATCATCATCAAAAACCTGTCAGTGATCCACATTATTTGGAACGGAGGGTCTGAAAATAACTTCTACTGAAATCTTTTCATCTATTAAATTGTCTGGAAGCTGGAGGGTGGAATTTGCTACTATAAGTTCATCGGCTTTCGCATTCTGTTCTCTAGGAATTACAATCAAATTTATAGCATCTAAGTCATCCATTAGGTTCCAAATTGCACTCTTATATCCCTTTAATCTTTCAGAATTGCAAGCAAACTTATTCTTTAACTATTGTATAACCAAGTCTGAATCACCTTTGATATTTAGACATTTGATTCCCCTATCTCTGCAAAGTTCTAAACCAAGGAGTAAATCCGCATACTCAGCCACATTATTAGTTTCATCAAACTCCAATCTATAAGAAAATTTCAACATTTCACCACTTGGAGACTGAAGCACTATTCCGGCACCCTTTCCTGCTCTAGAAAAAGCACCATCAAAGTTCATGTACCACACCTTGTCCAATTCATTATTTTGAACTATTTCTTGCAAAGGCACAATAGAATTAGACAAGATGGCATAGTTACCAAGACCTTCATCAGTCCAGTTTAACTCATTTCGGGGATTCTTGGGATCCTCAACATGATACTTCCTATACACTTCCCTATTCAACTTAAAAGTACTTCTATCTGGGGTAGGGAGAGTAGCATAAGATATATCCATTGTTAAACTACCACCCAAGTCTGCAACTACTTTTCTATTTAATAACATTCCCCAAACATCCGGCACATCAATTACCACAATATCCATTTCAAACATGATGTCCGGAAATGCTGCTAAGAATACTTGCAAACCTTTAATCAATCCATGCACTTCTATTGTTTGACTGTCCAAGGCACAAATGTTATGATAAGGTCTCGATATTCTTAAGTTCAATTGTTCCATCACCTTCTTAGTAATAACATTTGAAGTGGCTCTTGAATCTAGCATGCAATTGTGTAACACTTTGTCGTTCACAAGTAAGGAAAGGTAGAAAGGCAAATTATTTTCATTCTTCCTATCCCAATTCTGTAAAATCACTAGTGCATCCTGGTAAGTCGTGGCTACTTGTTTTTCAACAAGACTCTTAGGTGGCTCATCTATGGCCTTAAGTAACTTTTCCTTTTGTGAAGGAATCTTCATGAGTTCTGACACTGGAACTAACATCTTTACATTACTCAACCATCCACCTAAGTCTATATTTAAATATGCATTAGTTGGCACCTTAGACATAGGAGGAGATACCTTGGGAATAGTGTTTTGACCTTTATATTGACTTTTGCTTTCCTTCCTTTGGTATGTAATGCCTCTAAACTTAGCCATTTCTGCAACTTGTTGAGGGGTGGGCTTGGGCCCATACTTTTCTGTATCTTTATCAACAATTCCACTCATAAAGTTTCCATTACTTCCATAATCATCAACATCCATGCAATCATAGTGGTCACCTTAATACCTATCATTACACATGTTTACTTGTTCATTTCCTTGGTCTTCATATTCATTATTGCACTCTTCAAGGAAGACAAGATAGGTTGATTCCTCATGAAACTCACCACAAGGTCTATAATAAGGCATAGGGTGATGATCTATCAATTTAGTGGTTTCAAAGGGATTTTGTGGCCTTTGATCATTTTGAGGAGGTCTCCTTCGCCACTTATCATTTGGCTTATGTTGTTGTCTATTACTTTGAGACCTCTCCATTGTGATCAATCTATTCTGTAAAGCATTAATCTGATTGGCATGATTGATTTCCATCTGTTTAATCAACTGAGTAAGTTCTTTCATGCCATCACTAGAGGGTTTCTGATTTTCACCACTTTTCTTCTTCTCCTCGTGAGGCTGAGAAGAAGATTCTCTACTAAAACCAGGAATATTTGACTTCCTAGATTCAAGCATATTTCATTCAATCCTTAAAGTTGTTTCTTGTGCTGCCTGCAAATTTTGAGGGTCCTTATCCCGTAAGGCATATCTCATTTCTCCCTCAAAATCTTCTATATAATAAATCAATATTGCAGCAGAAGGAGGCTTGACATCTTGATGAAGTCTCTTCACCAAGTTATTAAATTTTTCATTGAACTCTACCATTGATTCATTTGCCTTTTTTATGGCTGGTGGTGAGTGCACCCAACTGAAACCTATGTTCTTTCTGATCACCCTATCTTTTTCTAAATTCATCCAATATTGCATTCAGGGTGCTAAACTTATTGGCAGGAAAGTCTTCAAACCAGTCAGCAGTGCTTCCTTCCAATGAATATACGAAAAGGGTCATTTTTACATCCTCGTCATTATGACCTCTACAATACTTCCCAACACATATATTGAAACTTGTGATGTGAGCACTAGCACTTATAGAATTGTTTCCATGGAAGATAGGTTGTTTATTAATAGATTTCTCAGGAACATCATGAGGGGAACCCTAGATGGCTGCAAAGTTAAAAGGACTCAAAAAGGTGGCCATTAGAACGTTAGTGTTATTAATGGGATTAGTAATAGTTGGTTGATTATTAGTTTGGAACAAGTATTGGATATTGTTTAGTGCTTCCTCCCAAAGAATCTCAAGTAGGCTCCTACGAACTAAGCGGTTTAATCTTCTCCTATAAACCTGTTTAAGCTCAAGATAAGAATAGAGCAATCCTTGTGAATTGCTCCTAGTAGTTTACTTTCTATATTTTTTCAAAGGAGTCGCCACTTAGATAGGGATCACACAAATATAACCAATCTCAAGTTCAAATAATTTTAAAGCCCTAAGGATTTTATTATTTAGTTCTTAAAAGGTTAAGTTAAGTCGTTAGGACCAAGGATAAATTACTTATCCCTAGCAACGACACCAAATATGTTGTCGTCCTTATACAAACTTGCAAACGTGAGCTAAGTCTGGCTCACTTAGTGTGTCCTTGGAGGCACAATTCCTAGGTTCACAGCCCACGCTGTCACTTTGACTGGAACCTCTTCCCTCTAGGATTTACTCCTAGGGAAGCCAAAGGGGGTAGACCTTAGTTACTAGATGAATTAAGTTAAGTTCTGGGAGTTAGTTTTAATTTCTTAAGGTTAGAGGGGATCTATCCTATAATGCACAAGCAACAATGCAAGATGCAAGGGTTAGTATGTAAGTCAAGCCTTTTCCCTAGGTAAACTAAGACTAGTGCCTAAAGATTAGGCAAGGGGTCAACTATGTTAAGGGGTTGTTCATTACAAAAATTACAAGTTACTTACAAAAATTACAAAAGAATAAATCCAATTATAGAATATCATGTACAATTACTTACAAGATTTACAATTTAAAGAATGATAGATTACAACAACAAGCTAACCAATTATCTACTTGTGTTTGTGTAGGATATCAAAGGATTAAAGCATCATATCAACAATTCATCACAATTATTAGATCATCATCAATCTATCAATATCATCAACACATTTAAGAAGATTTAGAATTTTTAAGCAAAAATGTTATTGTTAAGACTTGAAGATGATCTACACTCCTGATTATTAAACCCACAAGTGATCTATTAGGTTTTTTCTAGGATTTAATTCTTAGGCTTTCTTAAGATTTATCAAATTTTATTAAAGCTTTCACCAAAGCCTCCTCCTCCTATTGCCAAATAGCTACTGTATGCTCAATAAGTGTTGCCACCCTAGCTTCATAGGTCAGCCCAAAACAAGAGTACTTCCCGGAGAGGACACACACCTGGTGCACCACAGGACAGTCCCCTACCACTACCCTCCGTTGTTTTCCTCAAGCCCCATTTTATATGGTAAAGATGGTGGTATAAGGTACCCTAAATAGTCTATTAAGTATAGATATTGATTAGGTAGACTTTTAGGTGATTATTAGAGTGGTTTGAAGATTTTAAGACACTTTAAAATTGCAATTTAGTGATATGGCCGAAACTATTATTAGCTTTTAGGTGTGTTTCTTCTAGCTTATGCAATTCAAGTATATCCACATGTAAAGAAAATAAGATGGCTGAAAAAGGAAGAGATATCACATGCACTTAAAGAGCTTGCTACAAAAGAAAAGCACTAGGGCAAGAACAACTTGCCTTCAAGAGATTGAAAGAAAATTTAATGTGTGTTTGCCTTATTAACCATTCAATAACATTCAAGCCTAAGCAAGTGGCTTCCAATAGATATAAGCAATAGAAAGCTAAACCATTCACTTATTCAAGAACTTAGATATTTAATTATTTAAGATTTGAAACATGTGCATGAGATAGAAAGAAAATAGACTAGAAAATGAACTAAGCAATATGATAGATGTAGTTAGATTATTTAAGTGTTGCCCAATAGGCTTAAGATTATGATGTAGACCTAAAACATAAGCAATTATACAATTGAACCATAAATCACATTAATCACATCAACACTTAGCCTTACCTATTGGGGTATTCCTCTCCCAACTAGGTAGGTATTATTATAGGTTTGCTTAGTTAGGATAATTTATTTTGATATTTAGAGATTAGGGAAAACAAGAAAAGATTAAGAGAGAGAAGAAACTAAGCAAGTAAACTATCAAGAAAGCAAGAGACAAATCTACCCCACGTCCTAGGTTGAGAAGGTGCTCCTCACCTTCTAAACCTCACGTCCTAGCTAGAATGAAAAGCAAAAATGCTAAGAAATGAATCCCTAGCTAGATCTATGCTACCCAACAAGCTCACACAAAGAGTGAGGTTGTAACATTCCTTCCTCTATAGGTGTGAACCACTAACAAGCATGAGAAAGAGGAAAAAACGTACCAAAATGAAGAAAAATGAAAGGTATGGTTGAGAGATAGCTACCAAACCCCTTGGAGGGCCTTCTAATGTTGTGTGGATGTCCTTTGGGCAACCAATAGTCCTCTCAATCAGATCTGAAACCTGCAAAACCAACAAGCTATGCTTGCTAGGAAAGCTACACACAACCAAGAAAGATGATGGAAAAACCCTTGCTTTTTAGTGAAAGAACTTTCCACAAGAACAAGAGAGTATATGTGATGTAAATGACCTATCTAAACATGTTATGCTAGCTGAAAAATGGATGTGTATGAACAACAATATAGATGAAGAGTAAAGGTTAGAGAAATGGAGTGTATGAGTTCTTCAAGAGACCCTTCTCTTTGAAGGAGTTCTCAATGAAACCCTTGAAGTATAAACCTACAAAACCTCCTTAAGTGATATGCATACAAGAGATAATATGTTGATGTATGTAAATAAAATGACACTTCAATCCTATCTAATACATCAATATAGATAAACCCATAAGAATACGCATTAGTAGATCTACTTAGATAACACTTTACCTAAGATCAAAAGTTGCAATCACCCAAAGAAATTATTACAATATTACCTTATAAGCATAAGAAAGCCAAGCATATGCAATGCTCCTCTAGTTATCCTCCAAAGTTTCTCCTTTATTATTACTCAAGAAAATAGATCTTGGAGAGCAAATACTCCAAAACCGTAAGAGCATAGAATGGAAAAATGGAATAATGGAGAGAGAGAGAGAGAGATGAAAATCAAGTAGCATAACAATAGCTCAAGATATGGTGAGTTGGGAGAGATAAATGAGATCTATTTATACTTGGAGAGGAAAACCTACCTCTCTTGGATCTAAGCCAAGTGTCCACCACCAAGCAAATGAGTAGATCTCAAGGCTACGATGCACCACCTAGGGTTTGCGCAATAGATCTAGGGTGTAGAAAAATAGAAAACATAGTTGGGATGAAGGAAAAGGTATGTGAGAGGCATGGGATCCGTGCCAAAGCAAGTGAAAGGTCACAAATAATTTTTAAAAATTATTTGGTTGAGTTCCAAGAAGAGGGAGGGTGCACTTCTCTTGGAGGGTGCACCTCTTGGGATGAAGTAAAGGAAAGGAAGGGTGAGAGATGAGTGAGGTGAGGTTGGGATCACACAAATTCAAGGGAGAGGTTGTGGGATCCATGCTAGGGCAAAGAAAAATCCTCAAACAAATAAAAATGAATTTTTATTAGAGAGACAAAAGGGGTGCGTAACTTCCTTGGATGGTGCTCAACAAGGGTAAAAAACAAATACATTAAAGGGAAGAGTGAGGTGGAGGGAGTGGGGTCACCTCTTGGGGTGACATGGAGGCTAAAGGGAGTGAAAGGTCAAGAGAGGGGGTCACACTCATGTCAAAAAATTAATCAAAAAGGAAAAACGTCAATCCCCCTAGGGGGGCATGATTTTTGAGTGTGGAGGTGGTGTACTAAGGGGTTAGATAAGGTTGGAAAAGGTTAGGAGGGTCATGTTATTCTTAGGGGGTCTCTCTCTAACCATAATTTCCACTTTTCCCATCCTCTAACTCATTATTACAACTTTTACATTTTGCCATGTTTGGACTTTAGCAATCAAAATTGTTGTTTTAAACTGACTGACACTTCGGGTGGACAAACCCATGGATAAAGTTGTCGGACTAAGATGAAACTTGGTCCATGGATGTAGGGGGTTTTATTCCATTTCTTTTGAGTAGAAATACCCCTATCAAAAGTCCAAGGACCTAGTTTTTACAATTATTGCTCAAAAATAATTATTTAAATAAATAATTAAACCTCCAAACTTAAGGAAATTTAATTAATAATTAATTAATAAAAAAAAATTAACTTAGAATCGACAGAATTCCGTGAAACTTTCTAAGATGTCTTGCATGGTCATTTACAATGATTCCCTATAATAGTTACCAAAACATAAGCCCACTAGAATGTCGTTCACCACTTTGGAGGAATTATTGCAAGTCTGAGGGAAAAACTCAAGGGAAATCAATAAGGCTGAAAAGCTCAATTGATAACCTGAGGATAAAAAACCCTCGGTGAAAGGAACTCTCCCAGTGAATCGATCCCAAGGTAACTGACCTAGACATGACTCAAGCAGACCTATTACATTATTAACCCACGCAGGGGTGCAGAAATTCCAATTAAAAAATAAAGTGTTGGGGCCAAACACTACCCTGTAGAACAAAAAGTCTTCAACAACATGGAATTTGATGATGCATCTCTTCATGGCACATGAATTGACCACCTGTGTTAGAGAGGCGGTCAACAGGCCCTGTTTGGGTAAGTTAGTACATCAACTTCCCGGGGTCGTAACTTTTGCATACGATCTTCGTTTTAGTCATGTGATAGCCCATTGGAAAGGTATCGTCAAGGAGATTCATTTTGGGGGATAAATTATGCCTTTGAATATCATTTAGTAGCTCAATCCCGAAAAACCTACATTTAGGCCCTCAAAATGGCCCGGAAGTTAAAACTACTAAAAATAGTAAATTGCCAAAATTGTCAGAAAATTGTTTTGAGCTAGTTGGAAAAGGTGGGTGGCCACTGATATCCATCTGGATCATGCACGTTGTGTTTGCAGAGTTCAACAAGTGTCAGAAATAGATTGAATTTTCATAGAGCACTTAGGAGACACTCACAGAGATAATTGAAAAGCAGTTTTCCCTGTATATAGTGTGTTTATGTATTTGTGTTCATTATTATATTTTTATATGTTGTTCATGGTTTGAATGCATAAATTGGTGAAGTATTGAATAAGTTTCAATTCTCTTCTTTGATTTTTCGAGTGCAAGGAGTGCACATTGTCCAAAAGGAGCGCATTGACAGAGGTAAGTTAACCTCAGAGAAGCTCAGGAGAGATATTGTTGAACCTTCATCAACAGAAGTGCAAGGAATGCACAGGAAGAACTCTGTGTTGAGTTCAAAGAGAGATAGGGTCACTGAGAACTCTATAGGGCTCTACCAAGCAGACATCAAGCAAGTGAAAGTGTGCATAGAGAGAACTCATTGTCAAATTCAGGGAGAAGAGTATCAGAGGAAGATAATCATAGAGTTGTTGAACACTCTTTAGAAAACAGTCAGTAATGTGTGCTTTGAGAAGAAGGTTGCCAGGAGGGCATGAATTTTTCCTTTGAAAGGAAACAGAAGGGTCGAGACCCTTAGGAGACTGAGTAAATCGAAAATCTCAGAAGAGATAACACCAAGAGTGCGTGGGAGACACACTCATTCTAAGTCCTAAATCTCAGAAGAGATAACTCTTACAAGAGTGAAGATGATATCTAAGAGGCGGACTCACAGGAGAAAGGTCAAAGTCTGAAGCCTTTGAACATTGACAAAATCCTCCAAGGCAGAAGAAGTTAAAAGCTCATGAGGAGGAGTGACAACAACCATCAGATCAGTTGTGGGGAGGATCCTGGACTGTTAGATCAATGTCCAACTGAACAAAGGAAGCGCAAAGGATAGGAACACATCCCATCCATTGGATTTGAGCACAAAGGACCAGCAACTGTTGGATCCAAGCATGAAGGACCAGCAATCGTTGGATCCGGAGGTAAGCACACGAGACTTAACCCTTGCGTGTGTAGGAGAGTGGACTTGTCAAAGTCTCGAAGGAGATCTTGATCGTTGATTGAGGAGGAGGTTGAAGGACCTTTGATCTGGTCTTGGTTAGAAAGAGCTGAAGTCCCGAAGAGAATCAGGGCCATTGATTTGGAGAGGACTCGTGGCAGAAGATGTGTCACTCCAAGAAAATTCACTACAAAGATTTGTGTGTCTGGAGACGTGAGAACTACCAAAGGTTGGAGAGTCGGGGTTCATCGAAACTGTTCGATTGCTGAGGGCAAGTGTCAATAAATCCTCCACTTCAAAAGATAGTCATACGGGGAAAAGCAGATAGTTGAGAGTTGAAACTCCTGAGGGTCGGAGAGTTGGAATCAACCGTAGAAATTGATTTTGGAAGGGATCTATGTGTCGACAGATCGTGTAGATCTAGGATTGTGCGTGGAAGGATGAAAGAAGGTAGAAAAGGGAGGATAGATAGCATTTGTTGATCGCGGATCATCGCCAAGGGATTGGAGATCAACGGACGATCTGGATTGCGGGGCAAAAACTTGCTCGAATGTTAAAAATATGAGAGAGGGCCACAATTTATACCACTGTTTTAAAAAAGTGATTCATGGCAGTTGGAGGTGAATTGCAGGGAAAAAAGTGGGTTAGCCTAAAACCACTCTTGCCCACGCCTGCAATCACAGTTTTCCATGAGGTCATAGCCGAGGGTCATATGAAGGAAACAACTAATGAAAAAGGGCCTAGCACCTGAAACTTGGAGTTTTGGAGGCACACAGGAATAGCCCACGAGTCTATCAGGACCTGCAAACAAAATGAAAGGGGACCTGTGTAAGATTAATAGGGGTCTAGCAAAGGCCCAAGAGGCAATCCGACTTAGCATTTGGAAAGATCCTAGACCGGGAGGTCGCAGAACCCCGGGAGGGAAGGGGGAGGCTTCATCAGAAGCACAAGAAGATCCAGGAATCCGAGAAGAATTGTAGACTTTTGGGATCAACAAGGTAAAGTTTTATAGGGAGAAAGAAGTTGTTGCAATTTATGTCGCAGCAAGTATGTTACGTCTTGTTGGGTCAGCCAGAGAAAAGAATGCTTGCATGTTTGCAAGTGTTGTTGGTGATGTTGTTGCATAAGGAGGGAAGAAATAAAGAGCTGAAGTGTTGGTTATAAGTTTGATAAAAGAAGCATGAAAGCTTCTACTGCCATCAAACTTTCAGGTAGTATAAAATTTATTAATGGCAGTCATGCAGGTATGAGTTTTTATTACCCTTTTTGCATAATTGCTGAAAGGAAATTTAGGTAAGAATTTCCTCAGCCAGAGTTATTATATAAAGTCACATGATTATATTATTGAATGCATACCATTGGATGTGGTAAAGGTTGGAGGCCTGTATTAATTCAAAGCTTTTTAGCTTCTAAATGCACACACTGACATAGTAGAATGTCATGTTAATTTGGTTATGGAGTAATAACCAAAGAATTAAAAGATAAGAACTTGTTATAGGAATGAATGCTAGTAAGCTAGTCATGTATGAGACTAGGACATGGTTGGATATGGCAAGGTATGGATATAGAAAGGTTATGAGCCACACAGGTACTAAAATATTCCTACCTTTAAATCAAACTTGGACTGCAACCTTTTTGCTAACACTAATGAACACCGCAGAATTATATTCCTAGTGTAGTGTTTAGGTCGAAAAGAAAGGCATCCAATTAATTGGGAAGACAATAGGAAGCGTGTGGAGAATGTGTCAACACATTGGCCAGAATTCCAACTCATGGATGGTGAGATACATGATTGAGATAAAGAGCATTATGTAATTCAATGCAAGGTGCACTGAATAAGTATGCATTGAGAATTGCACTCATGCATAGTAAGTGATAGAATTGTATACTAAATACAATGGTTGAATATATTTTGTAAGTACATGCATAGATATTATTGCATGGAAATCATTGTTACTAACAGTTGAAATGTTGTTAACTCATAAAGTTGAGGACATTTCAGGGAAGCGTTAGACATGCAAACAGGAAAGTTGCAAGTCAAGTAGTCACATGAGCATTGACTACAGGAAATTTTCTTGTTCAAAAAAAGAAGTAATGAACTTACAGATATTACTGTGAACATGCATATGCATAGAATGACGAGTCATTCTAGTTTATTAAGTTGTTGGTTAATTGTGATTGAATTGCTAGATGAAGGAAATTCTAAGATCACTGCATAAGATTTTGTACATATTGCAATTGAATTATGATGTACAACAAATACTGACAATTCGTTGGGTGTATGCAAGATGAAGCATTACAAGAAAAATGGTATGCAGTTTGGTGCCTGTGGAAAACCACAAGGATGGCTGCATTCATAATATGGAAACAACCAAGAAGAATTAGGAAATGGAATTTCCTATTTTGGGGAAAAAATTGAATTCCCTTTTTGAACTAATTGGAGTTTCTAAATGAATTCTTTTATGTTTTCTCAAGATAACTACATGTGGGTGATGCAGATGAGATAATGTTGATTAAAGTTAGAATGTTGACTACAAAGAGTAGCTCGGGGAAGATGCTAATTGGAAATCTTTGAGGGCAGTTGGAACTTCGGGAACCACGGTGCTTTGAGACTTCCTGAGCCGGCATGTTGCTGAAGCCTAAGGAAAGGGAGGTGTAGCAGCCGATGGACTGTGACAGTGAAGGTGTGCACTCCTGGGGTGGGACAGGCATGTGGGGAATGAGAGACCGTTGGTTGGAGTGATGATGAGGTTTGGTACCTTATTCTAGACCATGTTGATGTGGAAGGTCTTCTCAATCAAAAGATAAGTATCAATTCTCTATTCATTGTATGTTGTGTATCTTGTATACAAGTTATAATGTTATTAGAATTTCCTGTATATACATATATATACATCGCAGATATGTTCTAATGTTTCTTCTGAATGAATAGGTGTACGAACAAAGTGCTTACGTCTGTGGAGTCATAGCCCTGCTGAAAGTTTATCAACAGTGAGATCTAAGGCTGGTGGAACATCGTGGATCTACAGCCATTCGGTGCTTTCAATGAGGTTTAATTGAAGCATGCAACAAGGAACAATAAGTTGAATGCTTTCCTGAAGCAACTCTATGGAATAGAGAAATTGAGTTTCAGATGCAGTATGGACACCAGAATTGGTGCTTGGAAGTAGAGCACCAGGTGGATAATGAGCTTCCAATAGCTAAAGCTTGGAGCTTTTTGAAGAATTTTTGAATTATATATGTATAAACAAGTTGCACTGAGGACAGTGAAAACATAAGGGGAGGGGATTGTAATATCTCCCGGTAGAGCCCCAGTTGTAATTATGAATTGTAAACATATTGGATAGGTTGGTGAGATGAGTTATAATAAGCTAGGAGGCTTATGTGATGATTAGGCCAGAGAGCCTAGGATGATAAGGCCAGGAGCCTACTTTGTATATGTAATTATGAAAAATCATTAATAAAAATATAAACATCGTTGTGTGTAGACCGACCACGAACAAAGAGTGATGGGGGACTAAGCTTCCACAAGGTTGGGTAAGGGAGGAGGCTAAGTGTTTGAGCCTAAAGGCTAAGCTAGGGGGCTTACCTCTAAAGGGGATAATAATTTATTATTATTTCCTAAAAGGCTAAGGTGGACAATTGACCAAGTGTTGTCTTAAGTTCCTGGAAAAAAGAACGCATGCTAAGTGGAGTGCATGCAACTGCAGGAAGACAGGTGTCAATCTGGGCGCATGCAGTTATAGTTGGGAAATCCAACACTGTTGGGGGGCTGTCCATTCTAGCATCCGAAGTTTCAACCCGAAACCTCCATGATTGACCTTTGCATTGTTTCCTGGTTACGTACCCTGAAACCCATGGGAAAATCGATAGATGGATCTGTGTCTCCAAGAAAAGTCTGAGTTATCCCGTGTGTATCCTGTGAAGTCTGAGTATCCCGTAATGGTCTAATCCCTGTGGTGTCATAACTGTGGGTTGTTGTGGCCACACAGTCGACTGTTTCTTACTGAGCCTTGATATGTCTTAGTGTTTGACTGTTACCGTTTTGGGTGTCCATACCCGTTTTCCCTGTTGCTATTGTTGTCGCCCATACCTGGTTGTAGCTGAGTCGAAGATTGGTTGAAGAGGCAGGTTGTTAGGCCTGTGAGAAAACTCTCCCAGGTGAGAGAGTTTGTTGGGAAGTGAGTTCTCCTGAAAGGGAGTCTCGTAGCAGCTATAGTACTTTGAGACTTCTGGTCCAACCTGTTGTTGAAGCCCAAGGTAAGGGAGGTGTACTAGCCGATGGACTTGTAAGAGTGAAGGTGTACCCTTCTGGGGTGGAGCAGGCATGTGGGGAATGAGGGTCTGTGGGTTGTGGGTGTAAGTGAATCCTGGGATAAAAGATTCTTCCTGTGTATTGTCCAACTTCCTTGTTGTCCTCAGCCTAGTCTAGGACTCCCTTGCCCTGGGTGGAGCTTAGTCCCAGCTTGGGGGTGACCTACTGCTGAGCATGATGAGCAGCGTGGTCTATGGCTAGGAGGTTCATGGAAGGTTTGCATGAAGTCGGTGGTCTTCTAATAAAAGATAAGTACCGCTTTATGTTCATTTACATGTTGTGTAATGGTACATATGTTGTAATTGATGAGTATTACCTGTGTATGTTGTATATGCTGCATGTGTAGGCTTACTATTATTCCATGCAATAATATGTTATATATATGTAGAATAGTCATTCTATGTTATATGGATGTGTATGTTTTTCCGCAAGTATCTTTGTGTGGCATAACCCAGTAGTTTAAGGATGGAGCTATCACAAATAAGAGCAGTAAAGGAAACATTTAAGGTTCTTTTGGTAGCATTACCTGGCCCGTTGGTGGTTGGGGATGTTACAAATTGGTATTAGAGCTAAGTGAAGTGTTTGAGTAGTGACATTGCCCGACTTGTTGGTGGTTGGGGATGTTACAGGGAGGATTCTGAACTTCATTTCAGGGAGCTCACGCAGATGAAGCAAACATGGTCTACATAAGATTTTATTGAATATTTTCAAAGGGTGGAAGTTAAGGTTCCAGATATGTTGGAGTCTCGTTTATTGATGATATATATAGAGGCACTAAATGAGCTTTTACATGGATGGGTGAAGGCTTTCAAGCCTACAATCCTACAGGATGCCATTGAGCACACTAGGGACTTGACTCGAGTAGCCAGTAAAAACAAATTCACTCCTAAACCTCCAGTTATTAATAAACCCACAGGTCCAAGGAAATTTGATAGGGGGAAGGGGCCATTGGATGAGGCTACAAGGAGGCAGTTGAGAAGGAAGCAACTATGCTTCACATGCAAAGAATCATGGTAGCCAGGGCATAAGTGTTGGAGTAAGGGGAAGATTCATTATATTGAGATAGTGCCAGATAGTGCAGATGAATATGAAGATGAGGAAAGTGGAGCTCTTCATAATATACACATGAGTCATAAGGAAACATACCAAGCTATGTAGGTATAGGAGAATGAAGTACCCACACCACATGAGGAAGGCCTCAAGAAGGTCACTATAGCTTCCATGAGTGGGGTACCCAAATTAAACACTTTTCAAATGAAAGGTGTGGTGCAGGGGAAAAGAGATACAATATTGATTGATGGAGGGGATTCACATAATTTCATCGATGTGGCTATGGTATAAAGGAGGCGCATTCCCATGACACCATTTGAGCATTTTCTAGTTGAGGTAGCAGGTGGACGCACTATGGCATGTGACAAATATATTCCCCAAATGAGCTTGACATTGGGCAGGTACACCTTGGTACAAGACTTCTATGTTGTAGACATTCCAGATACAAATATTATATTAGGAGTCCAATGGCTTATCACCTTGGGGCCTATTACTACCAACTATAATACCATGGAAATGTCCTTCAACAATGAGGAGGGAAAAAGGATCTCACTCAAGGGAATGACAGGGGAGTCACCTAGAGTAGTGACCACCAAAAAGATGCATGCCATATTCAGGCGTGAAGAGTTGGCCTACACAACTGAATGTTTTATTATGGAGACAAGAAACGAAGAGCCCAAACAATATCCTCCTGACATGCAAAGAATCCTTCATAAGCACAAAAAGGAGTTTGAACCGATCCCTCCAGGTCAACTACCAGAAAGAGGATTTGAACACATTATTGAGTTGGAGGAGGGTACTAAACTAGTAATAAATACACCTTACAAGCATCCTAAGAAGCATGAAGATGAGATAGAAAGCACCATCAAGGAGTTGCTATCCATGGGACTTATCAAACCAAGCTCAAGCCCATTTGCATCATCAGTGGTATTGGTGAAAAAGAAGGATGGGACTATGTGCATGTGCATAGATTATCGGGCCCTAAACAAAAGAACCATTAAGAACACGTACACCATTGTGAGGATTGATGAATTTGTTGGATGAACTACATGGTGTAGTCTGCTTCACAAAGATTGATTTACGCTCTGGCTATCATCAGATCAGGATGAGAGAGCAGGATATACATAAAATTGCTTTCAAATGTCACTTTGGGCATTATGAGTTTCTTGTGATGCCTTTCAGCCTCACCAATGCTCTGGCTACTTTTTAGTCTTGTATGAACCATGTGTTCAACAAACAACTGAGAAAATACTTACTTGTCTTCTTTGATGATTTTTTGATCTATAGTAAGACATGGGAGGACCATCTTAGACATGTGGATGAAATCTTGAACATCATGGAGAAACAATCCTCATATGCCAAAGAATCTAAGTGTGATATTGGTATGACCAAGGTTCTCTACTTGGGACACATTGTTGGGGCAAAGGGGGTACATGTTCATCAAGAGAAAATACAATTTATCATTGATTGGCCCACTCCTAAGACAATTACAAAACTAAAAGGCTTCCTTGATATTTGCAGCTACTACAAAAAATTTGTCAAAGGCTTCTCCCAACTTTGCACACCACTGACATATCTAACCAAAAAAGGGGCATTCACTTGGAATGATGAAGCACAAGTTACATTTGAGAGGATGAAGAAAGTGATGAGTACTTGCCCTGTACTATTGCTACCTGATTTCTCTCAACCTTTTATACTAAAGTGTGATGCATCTGGGGAAGGAGTTGGGGCCATCCTTATGCAGAATAGCCATCCTTATGCAGAATAGGCATCTTATTGCCTATGAGAGCCACAAATTGAGGGGTCCTGAGCTGCTCTATACCATCTATGATAAATAAATGTTGGACATAATGCACGCATTGTCTAAATTCAGGTAGTATTTAGTTGGAGCAAAATTTGTGGTGAGGACTAACCACAATAGCCTCAAATACATTTTGGGCTAGAAAGACCTTAATGAGAGGCAACAAAAATGGGTAAGCAAGATCCAAGCTTACAACTTTGATATAGAATATGTCAAGGGTAAGAATAATGTAGTAGCAGATGCCTTATCAAGAAGACCCTCAACATATTCCATGACGAAAATATGAGTTGACTGGAAGTCTGAACTACTAGTGGAGTATTCTAAAAGCAAATTTACATGTGAGTTGATGGATGGAAAACTACATGATGACAGGTATAGGGTCATGAATGAAATCATTTATTACAAAGGGAGGATCTATCTAGTTCTAGAATCCTCATTCAAAATGAATGTGCTTCAAGCATGCCATGACTCACTAGTGGCAGGACACCAATGATTTCTTAAGACTTACAAGCAGATAAGAGAAAGGTTCTCTTGGAAAGGACTCAAGGGAGACATCATGTGCCACATCAGGGAATGTACTACTTGCCAACAAAATAAAGATGAACATTCTCATCCAGCAGGGATCTTACAACCACTTCCTATACCGGAGAGAAAATGGGAAAGCATATCAATGGATTTCATTACAGGTCTTCCCCAAGTGCAAGACCGTAAGGATTGTATATTCATGGTAGTGGACCGTCTAACCAAGTTCAGTCATTTTTTTTTCCATCTCCATGGACTACAACGCATCACATGTGCCTGAATTATTCTTCAAAGAGGTCTTTCGGTTACACAGCTTACCTAAGACCATTGTGAGTGACAGGGATAGCAAATTCATGAGCATATTTTGGAAAGAATTATTTAGATTGGTGGAAATTGATTTGACCCCTAGCACTAGCTACCATCCACAAATAGATGGGAAAATATAAATTGTAAACAAGTGGGTGGAGGGGTATCTTCAGAACTATGTAGCAAACAAAAGGCTTGGTTCAAATGGCTTTATTTGGGTGAGTATTGCTACAACACCACCCTCCACATGTCTATTGGTATGTCCCTTTTCAAATCCTTGTACAATTATGAGCCTCTTACTTTTGTGGAGATTGTGTTCGGAGATAGTAGGGATCCTATGGAAAAGGAGTGGATACACGTTAACTAGGACATCCTTCGAGAACTCAAAGACAATTTTCATAGAGCACAAAACCAACAAAAATTGTATGCTGACAAAAAGAGGGTGGAGCAGACTTTTGAGGTTGGTGACTTGGTATACTTAAGGATGCAACCCTACATGCAAGCATCTATCAAGAAGAGTGGTGCTGAGAAACTTAAACCGCGCTTCTATGGATCTTATGAAGTGCAAAGAAGAATTGGGGAAGTTGCATATGAACTAAAATTGCCATTAGGGAGTAAAATTCACAAAGTTTTCCATGTATCCTGCTTAAAAAGAGCATTGGGGCAGTATGTGATAGCCAATTAGAAATTGCCAGCAGTTGATGAAGAAGGGCATCTACTCCTGATTCCAAAAGAGATCATAGAAACTAGGGTGAAACAACTGAGGAGTAGAGAAGTTAGAGAATATTTGGTTAAATCGAAGGACTTGCCTATAGAAGATGCTACTTGGGAAAGTGCGCAGGTATTACACCAAATTGGATCGAAATTACTTGTGGGAAAGCAATTTCCAGTAGGGGAGACTGTAATGTCCCCTTCTCTTTGACATGAGCACATGAGGACTTAGTAGTCTAGCTACCCCTCTAGACTATAGTCCAAGGTAAAAAAGGGGAATTTGAAGTGTGGAAATGTCACTAGGAGAACTAATGTTATATTATTAAAGTGACATGAGTTAAAATGGAAAAAAGGTTATGTAACTTAAAGGAAAAATTAAAATAATAAACTTAGCAAATGAAAAAGTAACTCAACAAAAAATTAGATGGTGGAGGTATAAAAGGAAGAGGAGGGCGCCTCACTCCTCATTCTGGATTATTATTCTCGAGTTATTGAGCTATGTAGCTTACGTTTTGAGGGTTTTGAGTGAATAAACCCTAGAGACTAGCAAGGAGGTGAAACATTCCTCTGTTCCTTGTTCCTGGTCCAAGCATGGCCAAGGAGGTGAAAGATTCCTCCCTCACCATTCTACTTAGACACAAGTTATCAACATTGAGTTATTTGGTGGATAAGGCACAGATCTAAGGGTTTTTCCCGTAAAAGGGGCGCACAACTAGAAGAAGAAAGGTTCGATTTGCTTCAAGGAGACTAGATCTGCATCCATACTTTATCAGGAGTTCATTTCTAGTGCCCTAGCGCCTTTTTGCAGCATTTACATGAAGGATTCTCTTGCTTATTGATATATTGTGATTTGGGGGGCGAATTTCTGAAGAGGGGCGCAACCTTCACTGAGGAGGCTTAAGGTTTGAAGGGAAGACTTAAGGGTTTGAACCCCAAATTTCTCCATATGCTCTATACAGCTCCTGATCTACAGTTTGACAGTGATATCAAGTTATTTGGTGGCCATCTTCAAGGGGGCAGAATTATTGAGCCTTTCTAGCCAGTCAGGGGGTGCACCAGCACCAGATCCAGCCACAGAGGGGTGCATCAGCATTAGTTCTGAGGGTTTCAGCTTATAAAGGAAATAAATTGATCTTGTCCTAAGCATCATTCAGATCTGCAGATTTATGTATAAAGATAATTTATATTACTAAATAAAGGTCAGATCTGAAGTTTTGCTGCAATATTTGTGTCTTTCTTTCATTATCTTGTCTTCTATGTTTGTTGTAATGTCTTCCCTGCAATAAGAACTCTGCAAAACACACCAGCACTTCTTTCTGTAACAAAAATCTGCAAAACAAAAAACTAAACAGCAAACATCAAACCCTAGTTCCTAGCAGAATTTGCTTGGGAACATTACGTCTTCCCCTAAACAATATTTGCAGCATTGTTCCTAGCCATATCTTCCTCTGGAAACTTGAAGATTTCATCTGAATCAACATATACTGAACTTTATCGTTTTGTAGAGTTTGCTTCATCACCTCTAGATTGTTAGCCTTTCTAAAGATCCTAAGAAGTAAGATAGAGATCACTAGATCAAATTACGTCTAGATTGTTAGCCTTTCTAAAGATCTCGAGAAGAAGTAAGATGGAGATCATTAGATCAAATTAAGTAGCTTCTGTGGTAATTAGCAACATATGTATTTCAGCTTATCACAATATAGACATGCATTAGAGTTAAGTTTGGCATTGTGAACCTCTATGGTTGTTGTTATCGCTTGAATCTTGGCCTTTGTCAATTTGCTAAAAGAGTATTTGCTTGGCAAGTTATTTTCAGTAAATGCACTTTTTAGCAATAGATGGTGCACCTTTTCCACCTACAAAAGAGATTTGTATGCACCATTCTTGAAACATAGAATGCCATTTGCTAAAACTTGAAGAACACAGCTAATTAAGTGATCCAAAACAAACGTGGCCTAAGACTCGGTTCTAAGAAAATTAATCAGCATATGAGAAAGACCAAAATGCTGGCCACACGCTCAGCCACCTACGCTGAGACGCTCAGCCACCTACGCCCCATCAAAATGTGGAACCTCTCTAGCTGCAAGAAAGACAAAAATAAAAATAAAAATAAAGCAAAGGAGCATTAATGTTTGGGGGAGCTGAAGTGTCAGGGATGCCTGACCTTCTTACTTCCACCAGGAAATGCTCCAATATGTCTAGAAAACGCCAGTAACAGAAGGAGGAAGGGGATTCCTTCTGTAGATTTTGGCAGAGACTCTGACTT
>JZKD02S1737115.1:97531-111854 GCA_000966675.3 Picea glauca | reverse complement strand
ATCCTTCAAATGACCCTCCTTGTGCACTATCCCTTTTCCTAGTCTTCTATGTCTTGTCATCCCTTTTAATATAGGTTGGAAAAATTGGTCAATCACTGCAACCAAATCTAATTTCAAAAGAGGAAATAAAAATAACTTAAGCTAGTAAAAAACTGGTTTTGAACACATATATTCAGATTTAAGAAGTATCAGCTCCTTCAAATAAGTCAAATGGCCTTGTTACATGATAAAATAACTTATAGGTTGGCTCAGCTGCAAAATAGGCAAGTGTGTTGTACAAGTATCAGGCTATGAGGTGGCTTAGGACCAGAATAACTAATGAAAGGTAGTGAGAACATGCTATTAGACGATGATACTAATAGGGATAGGATAAAATCTACATTTTGGTCTTATGGGATGAATATGGTAGATTGTGGGAACTTTATGGCAATTTGGAATCCTTGTGCACTATTGAAGTCAAACTTTTATCTCAATTATTGTTCTTGTTTCAGCACAGATAATATAATTTCAAAGAGATATGCTCTTCGACATTGCTTGTTTCTGCATAGAGGGGAAGACAAGGGTAATGCCATAAGAATATGGGATAGACGTAATATCCCAGATCTTTGGATCTGGATATTAAATACTAATTTTTGGGTTTTTGCTGCAGATCTGATACACTGGGGGTTTCTAATTGAGTTTATGAGGTTTCTAGATGTGTTTAATTGGTTTTATAATCTCATGTAAAGCATGCAAAGTATTTTGGATCCATAATCAAACTCATTGCATTTATTAATCAACAACAAATGACAATATAATGAAATACTGAAACAAAGCTCAAAAACTCTTTAGTGAGATCTTCACAGAGATAGATCTAGTCTATAGTACAAAGAAAGTCAAGTAGAATACCGATCTATAACATGCGACGGTAGATCCATAACATGTAAGTCGAATCTGTTGCATGCACTCCAAAATATGATGCTGAACTGCTAGATCTAATTGGAAACTGAGAACTGGAAGAAATGCTCCTTGGAATTTGATGAAATCTATTCCCACTAGGTCGTCCTCTCCTTAGACAACACATGCAATTCGGATCTGCTGCATGCACTCTAGAATACACTGCCAACTACTGGATTTGACTGGAAATTGATGAAAGTGATGCCCCAAGTGAAATAACCATCGGAAAATGATGGGATCTTTCCCAATGGAAGCGCCCTAGCTTCCTCTCAATTGGGTTTCAAGGGTTTAGGCTCACCCTGATTCTCCAATCCTAGCAATCTATTTGTGTGTTCAATCCTCCTCCAAACCCTCACACTGCCAAGATAAATCCACGCTATATATTTGATCTGAATATGCCTGAATCATGAACCTGTAACTGATGTGAATCCTTGAAGAAGGATCCAATCTTGTACTCTGAAGCCTGATGAAGAACCTGGGTGATTCTTCCAATGGATTAGGGTTTGACTTTCAACACCGAAATCGATCAATGGTGGTGGTTTCCTCCAGAAATCCACAAAACATCAAAAAGTCGCCTGACTTACCCTCTGGTTGCCAATTCTCAATAATGATGGAATTAGGTCACTTTTCCTCCTTTATACTCAACCCTCATCTAATTCCATAGTCACTTTAATTAATTAAGTAAATTTTCCTAAGTTTTATCTTTAATAATCACTTAAGTCACTTAAAACACCTTTTTTCTCCTTTTTACTATCTAATGTCATTTTCACTTTAGACTTTTGGTTAAATGACTTCAAAGAAAGGTGTTATTCCCTTTTTTCTCTCGACTATAGTCTACGAAAACATATAGAATGCTAAGTCGCTCCCTGCTGGAGTCATCATCGGGAAAGGGAAATTATAGTCCTCCCTTCCTGAGATTGCTTGTCCTCAAGCAACATCAAGCTGGGGTGCTCTAGGATCTGATCTCCTTCCCATGTGGTGTCCTCAATTGGTAGTCCCCTCCATTTGACTAAGCACTCCCTGATGATCTAACTCCTCAATATTCGCTCCCTGTGCTCCAAGACCTCCTTTGGCACTAGTTCCAACTCGCCCTCCTCATCCAATGGTGGAAAATTCTCAGAAGTGGTAATATGTTGTCCCACCACCTTTTTGAGGCAAGAAACATGGAACACATTATGGATCTTGCTTCCTTCCGGTAGCTCTAACTCGTAAGCCACTTCACCCACCCTCTTGGTGATCCTGTATGGTGCATAAATCAGGGTTTATGCTTTTATGCTCCGCTTCTCTTCAAGGAAGATTGTATGTATGAATGCAACCACAAGAATACTAAGTCCCCCACCTCAAAACTACGCTCAACTTGATGTCTGTCTACATATAATTTTTTTTGGTTCTGTGCTTCCTGTAAATTCTTTTTCAGGATTTTAAGGATTTCCTGACTCTCCTCTATCCAATCCTTGGCTCTAAAGGCCCTGCTATCCCCAAATACTGCCTCTATGAATAATGGTGCATTATACCCATACAAGGCCATGAATGGTGTTGTAATGTTCCCAAGCCAAGATGCAAGGAACATCACAGTTTTGGGTGTCTTTTAAAACCTTTCTGGTTGTGGCATTTTGTCAAACACTTTGTTGATCTACTTGTTTAGATGTGTTTACTTGCAGGATGGCCTCTTGATTTCGGCCTTAGGGTTTTAGTTGATGATTTATATATGTGTTGCAGCATTAAACAAGAAGATGCAATCATGAAACATACCTCAAATATATGCAATATGATAGACAATCCAAAACATCTCAAATCTGATTTTATTCATGAATAGAAGAACCTGCTACAATGAAGATGCCAATCTGGAAAACTCAACAGATGGATCCAATAATATAATAGGAGTTGCTACAAAATGCTCCAATAGAAGACCACAAGCCTCCCAAAGGATGAATGCTCAATGAAGATAAAGACAAGAGTAGATCTGGCCATATGAAGTGCCAAAGCCCTACTGAATGATGCCACGCCCTGCTGGAATGCTGAAGCTCCTCAATAATTTGGCCCTGCTGCCAAAGATATCCAATCACCCCAAGAAATATGCCAAATGGTAGATCGGGTGAAGGCAAGAACAACCCAGGTGCCCAAATCTCCAAAACTCCTCTCAAACCCTATGGATCTGAATCTCCTCCAAGGAATGGTGTGCCCCCCTAGGTGCCTGAAACCCTAGATAATTCGGCCTCCCTCCTAGAGACCTCCAACAACTCCACCAATACACTAGAATGATATATCAGGGTACGACAATGAAAACCCAAGTGCTCAACTAAGCAAAATACCTACTAGATCCTTAGATCTAGTCACCCTCCAGAGAATGGTGTGCCCTCCTCTTGGGAATTCATCCCACTCTCAATACAAATGAATCCTCCACCAAAATACCTCTGGAATCCACCAAGAATAGTGCTATGACACCTGCAGTGAAAACCCAATAACTGGAATTCCCAAAATATCCTCTCCTCAGCTAGAACGAATCCTCCCTCAGTGGATGGTGTGCCCCTCCTGCTGGAAACCCTCAACTGGTGCGCCCTCTCTCTATCTGCACATGTAACTGATGTAGAATCCTCTTGCAACTAAGTAGATCTGGAACTAAAATGGTGTGGGGGAGTATTACATCTCCGAGACCAAGCTTGGGACAAGTTAGGTGGAATCTTTCACCACTGAATCGTCCTCTAGGGTTTGTTAAGTCAAAACCCTCAAAACCCCCAAGAGATGGGCCCTCTAGCTAGAAGCCAGAAATCAAATGATAGACATACATGAATGAATCAATAGAGGCCCTTGCCTTTTCTTTATACTTCCTTCTCACCTCCTCCTTCCAAAGTAACTTTCATTTTATTAATATTTAATTAATTAATTAAATCACTTTAATTAATTAATTAACCTTTTTATCTCTGAAAAGCACCTTATCTCTCCTGTTGGCTTCCCTAGCCACTAAAATTCACTTCTCAGCATCCCATCCTGTAGTGTTTCTCCTCTCGATTCCAATGAGTTATTACACTGAGAGGTTCCTCCAAGTAATGTGCCCAAAATGACCTCTTAGTGAATTTAATTAACATATAGCTCAAAATACTCAAAATCATGGAAATAGTCGGAATGTAAGGAAACCAAAGCCAACCTATGCGGAATGGATCATAATGATGAAATGGGATGAGCGATGCAAGTCGGACCCCAAAATGCCTCTCAATAATCTCTGTACTCACTATAACATCCATTTGGCTACTCTAGTCATCATAAACCTCTAGAATGTGATGATGTCCCAAAGTGGGGACATTACAGTCCTCCCTGCTAGAAACTTTCTTGTCCTCCAGCAATAACCAAATCCCCTCAAGTATAATACCATGATCCCATGTCCACCTGTGGGCTACATAGTAGAATCCATCCAAAGATGAATAATCATACACTCTGCCCCCTAGGTCCCATATCAAGTCATGAACTGCTACCCCCTGGGAAGCGTAATCCTGAAATATACCAACTCCGTGCGTCTTCTGCACATGACACATGGTCTCATCCTAGAATGATTCCATCATCCAAGCTACTATCAAGATCAACACAGCCTCCATCAACTACACATGATGATGCCAGAATGAGGTACTGCAAGACCTCCTTGGGACACCCTCAAGCGATGTGCTCCCCTCAACACTGAAGCTCAATGGAAAGTCAGGACAACTTTCCCCTGCAAAGTTCCACTAGACTATGTCAATCAGTGAAATGCTCAATCCTGCAATCCCCGAGTCCCATGCTAACCTCTATTGAAGATCACCATGCTAGCCCTGCACTACTCTGACCACGACTGTCTAGCCCCTACATACATATTGGATCCTCCTCTCCTGGATCCTCAAGCTGAAATACCTATGACCACTGGACCTGCTATCCAAAAACTATATTTTTAAAGACATCTCTGTAGAATAAGTACCTGTTGACCTTGTTATCCATCAAAGTTTCACTAGGATGGACTTCCAGCGAGCCGCCAAAGTTTGAAAATTATGGTTCAAGTTCAGAGTTTAGAAGTTCAGCCGGTCGTAAAGACCACCTTTTTTCTCTTTACATTTCCATAAAAAAATGTAATAAGAGATGTTGCATGATGAAATTGTAAAAGGTCTTAGCCACCTTAAGTCCTAAGCGTGAGTTATACTCTGGAGTGTTTTTTCACTTACTAATTATATTTTGTTGTTTTCAGGCAATTTATAATTTATGAGTTTTTTCACTCAATCCCTTCAGAGATGGAGTGTATGCCCATGGTTAGGCTTGAGCATGGATCTAAGCCTAGTGTCTAATGTATATTACCATGCTAAACATTCTCCTAGAGTCTTATGGAAATGTACTAAGTCCCCCTTAGGATTTTTTAATTTTTTCAGTTGATTAAAAAATTGCCAGAATTCGACAATTTTTAATTAAAAATTAAAGATGTATTAAAAAAGTGGTACTAGGGGACCTAATAGGCCATGGGGATGCTCATTTTTGGCCCTAGAGCACCCATATTACCTAAGTACCCACTTGTTTGAGTAAAATTAGTGATTTTAATCACTTAAAATTAATTTTACTCCAAAAAACCCAAAAAAGTCAAATAAAATCATAAAAAATCAGCAAGTGTTAATTTTGGGGAACATGTTTAGACATGTTGGAGGCAAAATAAAGGCACAAAAGTCAAGGTGGCACTCATTGGATGATGTCCATGGGTTAAGTGGCATGGTCAAAGGCATGCATCATGGTTTATAGCATGTGCTCAAAAGAGAGGTGTGAACCTCTCCCTTGAGGTGGCACATTTCCCATGGAAGATCCTCTTCATGTCTAGGATTCACCCTCCCTTCACAAAATATAGCTACAATGTGGCAGCTCACATAACACTTGGTATATAGAGAAGGGAGCAACTCGCCTCTCTCCTCTCCCATGTGTCCTCACTCAAGAGATGCGCCCCTCACACTTGGCATGCACACCCCATTGGGATCTTCACCAGAATTTGTATAAAGCAAGGGTAGCATCCCTCTTGTAAGCTAATAGAAGCTTGGGATTTGCATGCTTACTCTTTGTAACTGGGATCTATATTTGTATTTGGAATAAAATCAAAAGGCTTTGGAGGTCTACTCATTGGTATGGTGGCTCTTTGTGGTTGTGTTAAAATTGCTATATGCTTGAGGTGATGTAGCATCATTTATTCCTACTTTATAGTGTTGAATATTGGCCATTGGAAAAGCATTGTTGCTTCATTATATAGGATAGTTAAGCTTGATTGCTTACTCATTCTATTTGTTTGCTTATATTTGGGGGTTATATGTGCATGGTGTGTTTGCTATAACTAATCTTGCCATAAAGTTTCCTTTGTAGGTAGCACCGATTATTTGATAGTCTTGTATAAGTGTTGTGAAGCTTTCAGGATCTCGGTCATTTGGAGGATTGGTAGAGCTCATTGCATCTCCTCTTTCTTCAAGAAATCTAAAGGACAAAATTCTAATTGCCTCACCAAAGTGACTCCATTGCCCAAGAGAAATTTCAAGTTCAAGTGAAGTGTCTTCCATTCACAAGAATCAATTTACTCTTTTCTTTTTGGTATTCTTGCATGTAACCAGATCTAATATAAATCCAAAGGTTAATTTTATTCGATTTGCATGCAAGGTTTCTAGATCTAGGAATAAGTCATTTTTTATTCAAACTAGATCTAGTGAAAGTACCCCTTTTTAGGCAGTTTTCCTCACATCTAAAGCTTGTAAAGGGTGTTGTTTTGAAAGGTTTTGTATTGAGAAGTTTGACAAGTCTGAAGTGTTTTCTTTGCTGTCCTATAACAACATCATAAACTCAGAAAATTAAACACAAATTTCTTTTGTTTGTTCATCATCTAGTTCAAGTAATTTGCTTAGTTTTTTTTTAAGCAGTTTTGATCTAGTCCCTAAGTTGTTCCAAAGTCACATTTGGGCATCTTTGGGGGTATTCCTCTTACTGTTTTGCAGATTGTCGGACAGCCAAAGAGAAACTTTTTCCAATTGGGACAAGTCGGGAGCCTCTCAGCTTTTTCAAAAGACCATAAAATCCTTCACAAAACACCTTCTTTTATTTAATAAATTTTTGCAAGATTTCTAAAGATAGGAAGCATTTCCCTTTGTATTTGTTTAGATTGATTTGGGGTTAATAATCCTTCTTGTTTGTTGATTTGATCAGGTCATTACAGAGGAAGGAAGAAGTTCTAATCGATTGGAACAAGTTCAAAGCTCATTCAAGTTTTAAAGATTCATCTTTCAACCTCTCCTCTTCAAAGAAACCTTGTATCACTTGATAGTCTTTGTTGCTCAAAGATTACAAGTCACCTAATAAAATTAGAGCATTTGTTTTAGGCTCTAGTTTCTTTCATTTGATCCATTCCATAAGGATCTTTCCAAGTCTCTTACAAAGAAGAGATCATTGTAAAAGGAAGCAATAAAAGCGGGCCTCATAGTGCCTAGTTTCGGCCTCCCTTTAGGGGATTGGCATCGTGGTGGTGTGTTCAATTGTGGTTTCTTGCATTTCTCTTTTTCCAGCATAAGTTAAAGGAATCAATCAATCAACCTAACCACAACACTTAGATTAGATTTCTTTTTTTTGCAAAGTAGAACACTAATTGCTAGATTAAGTTTTACTTACTACAATTTTCAATTTGTCAAATAAACCATCCCCTCAGCTCCTCAAAAGAGGCCTGGTCAGTGTGGAATAGTAATTAGTCTCACATTTAATTTCAGTTATTTATTTTCTTGTTTAAAATAAACAAATTCCCCTCATCTCACAGTGCGGTTCCTGACTCTTCCAGTTGCGAGCTAGTCTTGATTTGCTGGAAGTAAGTTTCATAGACATTGTGCTAGTCAGTGGTTGATAGTTTAATTAGGACAATATCTAAAGTAGTTAGCTTAATGCGTAGGAAAATGCCTTGAAGTGACCTGCGAAGTAAGGCGGGCCCTCTCGGGACCTGGCTTCTCACCCGTTTTGGACATCTAGCACTTTGAGTGAGTTTTACTGGTGAGACCATTGGGTTTCGGTAAAGCTCTCCACAAGTTGCCAAACAAAGAGCTAACCTCTAAGGAGGCCCAAACCATTTCACTAATTCAACATCAATTTATCCTAATAAAACACACAAACTACATTGCCCACGATTCACTTTAAGGCACTGCCTCAATTTTTATACTCAGCAAAGCCACAGGCTTCCTTCTTGGATATCATCTTTAATGAAAATTTTAAATTTACTTGCATATAAAAAAAGTACCTGAGTATCCTTTTTATGCAAGTATATGCTTGATATTATATCATGGATGAATGATTGGTTTATGTGTATTTCAATTTATGGTTGATTGTTGAATGAAAGTAATAAGCTCCTAGATTTATATTTTTGTACTTAGCTTAGATCAAGCCATAGTATATTTGTTAGGGACTACCCCCCTTGGCTTCGCTAGGAGTTGGCCTAGACAAAGGAGTTGAGGATTTGGTGACAACACCTTAACTCTTACTTTCCCCCAAGGACACACCGAGTGGATTGAATATTTCTTCCACATCTCCCAAGTGTGTATAAGGTGGCAACACACCCATCTCCACATCCAATCATGATGATCAAGAATGAAAATTTTCCTTGCTCTATCGGGAAAATCCCTGCAGGCCCACTCCAAACCAACCCCTGGTGGAGTGTGTGACTCTCTAGCGCAACCTGGGTCATCGCGTAGTGAAACATCCTGCTAATCAACTAGACACCCGGATCCCATGGAAAACTTGGAAGTTTACCACTTCCAATCTCCTCTAATTGTTCCTGTGTGAGATTGATCACTGTCAGAAGCCCTATGTGCTCATCTGCTATCACCTGGCCTATGATGCTCTCCATCATGCACCAAGTCTCAACTGGATGCCTATGATGATCCATCTCTATCTGGCTGGATGCCGTAAAGATACTCATGTTAGGTGGTCTCTGCCTAGGCACTCTCAATGTCCTTTGCCATTATCTATCTCTCCTCATGTTGTTGTCCATGATAAAAATGTCGAGAAAAGGTAACAGAGACATCTGTAGCTGATTGTAGTGCTGAAAAATACCAATTGCCTCGGTCAATCCCAAGGACTCAACCAAGATAACGTCTACCTGTACCCCTGATAACTGCTCGCCTGTAGCCATCACTAAACCCCAATCATCAGGTACAACCAAAAGTAACTCCTCCAACTGCTGGTAAACCAATATCCATCTCCTATCACCCATGTAACTGTTGAAACGGTGAAGGTGAGATCTCATAACCATATGCTACTGTAAAGGAGTGGCATCTGCATGCTCCCCTAAGTGTGTCTCCTCCCTGCAAGGAAATACACCCCTCTGAATCCCACCATACATATCGACATGTCCCTGTGAGCTATCACTCATCATTGTATGCTCTAGCATACTCATGTTGTCTCCCATAGACTCATGTTGCATCATAGATCCTAGGCGTACTGCTGGATCAACCTCTACATGGAGGTCAACCTCTCTCGGACCACCAATGGAAGTGTCCCCCATCAACTGGTGCTCTTCTGCTAGATCACCAACATCCCCTAGCAACGTGACTGAATGATATATCTGAGTGTCCATTAAGACATATGAAGTGGATCTCTGACGGATCTCCTCAAGAAGCTGATTTGATCTGGACTCTGATTCTTGGGGGGATGTCTGTGTGCGTCTCAAGAATTCTCGAGTGCTCTCCAACTCCTAGTAAGTCTATCCATCTCTAACTCCTGCTCCCTTAGAGCCTCATGATACATATCACCAATCCTCAATAGGTAGTCCCTGTTAGTCAACAATTGTTGGTAGTCAGTCCTCATCACAGATACTCTCTCTCGGAGAGTATGAAAATCAACCATGGAAAATCCCTCATCTGAACTACCATGTGCCATTGTTGCTCTCCAACAGTAATCTATCATCAATGCATGCATGTCATCACTACGCCTGGTGGTTGCCATGATCATATCCTCAGTGACTCTCAACTGTGCTGCTAAGTGGCGTGACTCCTGGTCACAGTCATGCTGAGGTGCTACCTCATATCCCTCACTTCTAGTGACAGTCCTGCTAGTGTCAACTCTAGAATCTCCAAAAACACTCTTTGCATAAGATAACGTGCTGAACTGTCCACTGTCTACTGTGTTGTTGGGTACTCCTGTATGCCACTACACCCCATCACTAGACGCTATCCTCCCCTGAATCACGTTGTATCCTGTATGAGCAACCGTATCCTCCTGTGCACTCAACCTGTGACTATCATTTGCGCCTGGATCCCATATAGATGTATCCAGACATGTGCTATGGTCATCTTGACTACTAAAGAGTGCATCCTCATCAATGCAGGCTGATCCTGGAAGTAAGTGCTCCATCAACCTGTTAGCGTCCATAATCTGCTCAACTAATGAAGTCTCCAAAAGCGGTGACTCAATCTCCTCACGCTGATCTGTGTGTGTAATTTCTACTGTCTCCAAGTCATGTCTCCCCTCCTGAATCTATGGATCCTTATGTCCATGGGGTGCATCCCTCACACTAGGCTCCTCCATCATATTTGAAATGCCACTAATATCCTTAGGTGATGTGGCTGGCATAGGTGTCTGGAAAGATGAAAAATGTTTCACGACCATCATAGGGAGGTCGTCATCTCTATATGCTAATACATGTGAATCCCCACTAGTGTCTCCACCCTATTGAGGTGTAGGGTCATCAACATCGTGTGATATTTCTGCTGAAATGCAGGTGTTGTCATCCTGCTCCTTTGACTGTCGATCCACTACACAAGGATCACCATCCTCCTCAAGCGTGCTAGAATCATCAACCTCTGTGCAAGAGTCACTATCACGAGCCTCTGTGCAAGAGTCACTATCATCATTAGACTGCTCTAGATAAGCATCTATCACTCCACCCTCACACACCTCATCATCACTGTCATAGTTCATCTCAATAATATGCTTCTTACCCTTACCCCTACACCTATGATCTGGTTCCCAAGGAAACGTTACAACTGTAGCAATGTTGCGTGCTCCTAATGGGTGTGGGGTTATTCTGTGCTTCCTTCCATCTAGCTGTTATGGCCATGTATTCCTCCATTTGGTTGACCATGTTATCGCATAGTTTGTAGCTAGGAAAAACACTATGAGATGAAAGGCCAAACTAGCGTAACAGGAACCTATCCCATCCAATGTCACAACGATGGGGAGGTTCTTTCTTTTTAGGGAGGTAAGTCCCAGGGGAGACGTCCCCGGTGACCTGGGGCTTTGAAAGGGAAAAGGTTAATAGGATAATGATAAGTTTCTCCCCTTTCACAGATCACCACCAAGCAGATAGTTTGGCTTTATAGCCGCTAAAGATAACTAGAAGAAATAACCAAGTAAAATCCCTATCCGAGAACAAAGAAACAATAAACTGATATATGTAGGCTTTGGTTAGTACTTCGTATATATCAAAGACTATCTGATATTCAATATAAGAAATTTGAAAGTAAATGTTGACGAAGTCAATGTTTACAAAATAGCATTGAAAGATAACGTCACCTCACCAATAAATACTAGAACGATATGGAATTCAATGCAATAAATCAATACTTAACTTAATTAATGCCTTTAATTACCATTCAATTGCTCATAAAGTAAAACGTTGTTGCATTAAGATGTAATAACCAAGGATGACATCAACAACTTAGGGTTAGTAAGTTAGCTAGAGCTAGGGTTAGTGTAGTTAGGGTTTCAATTGAAATTTTTTTAGAGTGTTTAGATCAAGTTCTTACTTCAATGTTGGAGGACTTAGATCAGTGCCTTAGGGTTTAATGGAGTCATAAGTGAAGGATGCAAGAGTTGAAGGGGGTGAGATTTTAAAGGACTAGAGGGATAAGTTTTGAAGTGCTGCTAAAGCAAGGCTTCAAAATCATAACCCTAGGGGAGAGTGGCTCACTCCGGTGTTGCTAAAGCAAGGCCTCGTGCTCTCTCTTTCTTCCCAGCAAACAACTAACTCAAATGAAATATATAGTCAAGACAAGAGGGATTAAAGAGGGAGAGTGTTTCTAAGGCAAGTCTCTTTCAACAAACCCTAAAAGAAAATGACCCTAGGTGTAGATGACTTAGGCCTGGGACGTCCTCTTCCTCTTGAAGTCAAAATGGTACGGCTAGCTAAAGGGAGGAAGAAAAAGAAGTGTAGTGATGGCTAGGCTCTCTTCTTCTTCTTCAATGGCTAAAAGCTTTTCTATCAGGGGACATGAGACAAAGACCTACTTGTGTGCTTGTCACCTAGGGTTTTGATTCAAAAAATTATAAATACATGCAAGAAAATAAGACTACAACCATTCATTTAAGAAGTTTTGCAGAAAAAATACTTACAATTCATCAAAAATAACCATGCAAACCCTAGTTGTAACACCTTCCTTCAAGAAAACACCATAGAATGCCAAAAATCTCTTCCTTCAACAAGTGTGCCTTCCTTAAATTAGCCAATAACCCAAATAGGGCACTAAAAATCATACCTCACTAATGAGTGAGTAAGTTGTCATGAAAAAATGAGAGTGAAAATCCCTCATTTATACAAAACCTTGACCTAATTTTACATTTTAGGTCAGGTAAAAGGCCGACAAGGACAAATTATCAAAATCATATTGTTTTACATTAAATGCTAAGTAAAAACCCTAATTAAGCAGAAAAGAGAGTAAAATCCCCTTCAAGGGAGGCACTAGCCCTTTCTAGGGTAAATGAGACATCCAGGAGAAAAACGTTAGCCCCTAGGGGCCTCTCCAACATGCCACTACTGCCCAGTCTACCTCCAAAAGAATCCATGAAGCTAGATGATGTCATGGTGAAGATGGGGATGTCCTAAGCCTTCCAAGGCTAGCGTTCCACTGAAAAGGGGTCATTCCCCCTAGGTCTAGTCCTGCCGGAGTGTCTCTAGTGGAACATCCTCTTCCTCTCATGTGAAAAACCTCTGATCAAGCTCTATCCTGTCTCTTCCCCCTGATGGGGTCTCAACATCCATCGGGTGGGATCTTTAGCCCCATGGAGGTCTGAACTGGTCATCTCCCCATGTGTACCGATCCAAATGGTACATGTCTGCCAGGCATGGTCCTACACATCAAAAGCTACGCCCTCCATGGGCTCATCAGTCATAGGGATCATAGAAATGTCAATCACATCTCATCATCAATATTATTAAACATATGCATAAAATCCCTAATACATCAATCAATAGCTCAAAGACATTACAAAAGCCTGCAATACAAGATTGGAGAAAAGGACAAGGCGTCTTATTGGGCTTGTGTCCACAAGAAAAGGAAAATTTCTAGAAAGATCTCATCCAAGCCATGTAGGTGAGGTGATGTGGTTAGGGGAAGTCCAAACATGTGGGTGTAGTGAGGGCCAGGGATGCATAAGTGTTACCTGTGGGTGCCTTCGTAGAAGCTGAGTTGTACCTGTCATGGATGCATTTTTTCCAAGCCCATTCTTGCCTTTATTCTTTTTATTCTTGTTTTATTCTTTTATTTGCTTTTTTTTTAATCAAGAACTAATCAGGGGAAACTGCCTTGGCATGGTGACCAGAGCTGACAACGTTACCCACAAGTACTTTCACAGAGATGAGAAGGCTGGCTCATGATGGGACCTCCTTTCCCTTGGCCATGCAACCAAAGGTCACTACCCTAGCGTGGTAACCAGATGGTGGCAATGTCATACTATTAGGTATCCATGGACCTAATAGGCTGGTTTATGATGAGACCCCCTATCCTCTGACTAGGCCTTATTTTGTTATTTTTCGGGTCCCTCTTGTTTCTTGCTGAGAGGCTTTTTACTGCCTTCTCGGGGATCCCTAGGCGAAGCATCTCGAGGTTTTATTTCTAGGATTTTGTCTTTTACCAGCTGCGTTTACCTTCTGGGCCTTTAGCCCCTTCTTCCCACGAGATAAGGTGCAATCCTACAAATAGGTCAACCCAATGCCTGGACAAGGGGAATGGGATAAATGAGCGGGAGATAAGATGAAACAATGGTGCTATGATGGGAGTGGACAATGGCTTTTTAGAAATTCCCCCAGTGGCAAACCAAGACCTATGGGAACAGCCTTGCTAGGGCACCCTATCAATTTCCCCAAGCATGGTCAAGTGGGATAATGTAAGATCCAAGCAGTTGTTAGAGATAAAAGGAATCAGATGCATATATTTAAAGGTTTCAATGATCAAAAGTGACACATACCATGATACTTGGACCAATTACCTCATGGAGAAAGAACCTCTTCTGATACAGGATCAAGCCGATGTTGATGGATGTTGTTGCTGCTGACAAGACAAAGACAATGGAAGAAGAAAAGGTGGGCCCTCCAGGGCCATGCTCAAGTCAATCCTGCTCTCGGTACTCCATGTCTAGGACCTGTGGGCCTCGAGACATG
>JZKD02S1737115.1:21502-40099 GCA_000966675.3 Picea glauca | reverse complement strand
ATGAAGATGAAGATGAGAAATTTTCTAGGTCCAAGAAGGTTCAGAGTCCAGCATATACAACAGTGGTGGAGTTGTTGAGATCAGTCTCCAAGTGGGAGATTGTTGGTTGTGGAGCTTGATTATCTTCTTGATTCAGAGGTCCTTGCTTTCAGCCATGTTTATCCCCCATGAAGTATTTACATCCCATAAGTATGTACACTCTTCCATGCGGGGGAGTGCAGAGGGGGGGGTACCCCCTCTGTGGGGTCCGGGGGAGCTATCCCCTCAGCTGGAGGGTCTGGGGGCAAGTGGGCCCCCAGCAGGGGTTCGGGGGCAGAGCCCCCGAAGGAAAAATTGCCTTGTAAATGTATATTGTAATTTCATTGTAAATTTGGACCATTATTTATAAGGTCGCAGATCTAACGGTAGAGATTATATTAGGGTTTTTTGCTCTAGAAGGCAACCCTCTTTTATGAGGGAAATGTATTGCAGCTATGGTTGATCGTGAATATTGTATTCTGAGAGAGGAGACTGTGAGAGAAAGAAGAGGAAGTTACAGTGGGTTTTGTTGTAGGTTGTATCCCTTCATTTGCTGGATAATAATAAAGGAAGGCCCTGACAATTTCTCTGGTGGACATAGCCCACACTGGGTGAACCACGTAAATCTATGTCTCTCTTGTATTGTGTATCTTCTGTGTTTTGCTTTCGCATTTGTTTTATTTTATTGCTTTGCGGTCCTGTTTTTCTAACAGTTTGTTGCCCCCTCATTCTTCAAATTTTTTGGTGAAGTAACATAGTCCCTCCACTTTCCGTCGAAGCAGGAGACTCCATTGCCCAAGGCTTTCTAGAAAATCAAGCATTTCTTTCCTCTCTTTCTCATCAAATTCTAAATCCCTTGGTTACTTATTCTAAATACACATAAAGTAAAAGGATTTTTGGTTTTAAAGGTTGAATTTCTCATTTACTTTATGTATTTCAAAGCAAGTAGTTTAGATCTCAAGCTTTAAAGAAAGATTTAATTAGATCTAGCTTGCTTTAGTTCATCTTTAGTCCCGCTTCTTTTGGAAATTTTTAAAGGCTAAAGATAGGTGTTTTCCAAAAGTTTAATTTCCATATTTGAGCAAAGCTTAGTGTCTTTATATTTTTGTTTTAGGACAGCGAAAAGAATAGTAAGAAAAGAGATTTTTCTACTTAGTTTAGATTCAGAAATTTGCTAGTTTATCATAGAATTGTACTTAGAATTTTTTTCGTTTTTATAAACTAATAACCCAAAGCACTCTTAAAGTGTCTTTGGCCATATTTGCATCTTGTTTGTTAGTTGATTTTGTGCAGGTTGGTGCAAGGACAAGAGGAAATTCTACCGGAAAAACCAAGAACTTGAAGTCTCTAAGACTCCCAAAGTGGTCCTACTTCCTTAAACATTGCAAAAAGGTGAAATTTTTAAGTTTCACGATCCATATATAAAGATCCAATCTCACTTGAAGATATCTAAACACTCTTAAAAGAGAACTTGTAACCGTGGTAATAAAATCAGTGAGCCAAGGGAGGCTTCACTTTGTTTTTCCCCTGGGGGATGTGTGTTGTGCTTAAGGATATTCCTCTTGATAGGTTTCTTGTCTTTTCTTGTTTTGAACATTTCAACAGGTTCACTTCAATTCTAAAATTAAAATCAAACAACAATCTAGATTAGATTTCCTTTTGCAAAGTAGAACACTAATTGCTAGATCAGCTTCACTTTCTTGCAATTTCAAGTTGGAAATAAACCATCCCCTCAGCTCCTCGAAAGAGGCCTGGTCAGTGTGGATTAGTAATTAGTCTCACTTTTCATTTTAGTATTTTATTTCTAGTTTAAAATAAACAAATTCCCCTCATCTTTCAGTGCGATTCCTGACCCTTCCAGTTGTGAGCTAGTCTTGATCTGCTGGAAGTAAGTTTCATACACGCTGTGCTGGTCAGTGGTTGATATTTTAATTAGGAAAATCTCTAAAGTAGATAGCTTAATGCGTGAGAAAATGTATTGAAGTGACCTGCGAAGTAAGGCAGGCCCTCTTGGGACCTGGCTTCCCACCTGTTTTGGACATCCAACACTTTGAGTGAGTTTTACTAGTGAGACCATTGGGTTTTGGTAAATCTCTCCACAAGTTTACAAACAAAGAGCTAACCTCCAAGGAGGCCCAAACCATTTCACTAATTCAACATCAATTTATCTTAATAAAACACACGAACTACATTGCCCAGGATTCACTTTAAGGCACTGGTCTCATTTTACACTTAGCAAAGCCACATGCTTCTTTTTTACATATTGGATATCATCTTTAAAGAAAATTTTAAATTTACTTTCATATAACAAACATACCTCAATATCCTTTTTATGCAAGTATATGCTTGATATTGTATCGTGGATGAATGATTGATTTATGTGTATTTCAATTTCTGGTTGATTGTTGAATGAAAGAGTAAACTCCTAGATTTATTTTCTTGTACTTAGCTTAGTTCAAGCCATAGTATATTTGTTAGGGACTAGCCCCCTTGGCTTCGCTAGAAGTTGGCCTAGATGGAGGAGTTGAGGATTAGGTGACAACACCTTAACTCTCACTTACCCCTAAGGACACACCAAGTGGATTGAATATTTCTTCCATGTCTCCCAGGTGTGTATAAGGCAGCAACAAGCCCAAAAGGAATGACTAAAAACTCATAGTGCCCATAGTGACACCGAAAAGCAGTCTTGGAGATATCTTGCTCCCTCATTTTTATTTGATGATATCTGGAGCGCAAGTCAATATTTGTGAAATATACTGCCCCATGGAGCTCATTCAATAGCTCATCAATCCTTGGGATGCAATATCTATTTTTTATTGTCTTCTTATTTAGAGCCTTGTAGTCAATACACATGCACATCATCCCATCTTTCTTTTTTACCAACACTACTGAAGATGCAAAGGGATTGGAACTTGGTCTGATGTGGCCCATATCCAACAACTCCTTAATGTCCTTCTCAATTTCATCTTTGTATTTCTTGGTATGATTGTAGGGAGTGGTGATGACAGGTTTTTCACCCTCTCCAACTCTATGATGTGCTCAAACCCCCTATCTGGCAGTGCCCTTGGTGGTATAGGTTCAAAGACCTTGCTGTGCCTATCCATGATCTTCTTGATCTCTTGTGCGTAGTGTGTTCCCCCCTTCTTATCTTATCTGACTGATATTTTATATTATGCTGCATAAACAATGTCTTATCTCATGAAGATGGCATCCATGAGTTTTGTTGTCACCACCCTTTATGTGTTGCCTGTCATACCCCTGAGAACCACCTTTTTCCCAATTTCTTTTGTGAAGGGCATTTCCATGGTTTTGTAATTTGTGGTGATTGGCCCCAATGTACTAAGCCACTATACTCCTAAGATGATTTTGGTGTGTGGAAGGTCCATAACATAGAAATCCTATGCTAAGTCATGTCTTCCCAAAGTAAGTTTCATTTTCGGAATGTACCTATCATAGGGCATGGTGCGTCCCCCTACTACCTCAACACGAAATCCCTCAAACTCAACTATCGGTATGTGCCTTCTTTGCAGTAGGGTTGAGTCAATGAGGTTGTGTGAGGCACCTCCATCAATGAGAACTGAGACAATCTACCCTTGTAGCACTGCCCTCATCCTGAAGGTGTTGAATTTAGGTACCCCACTGATGGATGCAATTGTCACCTTCTCATCTGTTGCAAGTTTGTGACTTGCATCTTCCTCTTCTGCTTGTCCTAGGTTTTCGGCCTCAATGTTCTGAAGGTGGTTGAAATCTTCATCCTCCTCATCATTTGAAATCATCTCAATGTAGTGGGATTTTCCCTTACCCATGCACTTGTGTGTTGGGTCCCATGGTTCCTTGCAGGTGAAGCACAATTGTTTCCTCCTCAATTCTCTCCTAGTGGGCTCATCCATCCTACCCCTTCCTCGATCAAACCCCCTCCTTGGTTCATAGGAGGTCTTTGATCTCCCCCACTTTGATTGGGAGGTCTAGGGGTGAATCTTGTCTTTGCTACCTATCCTAAGTCTCTAGTTTTCCAAATGGCATCATGCAAGTTGGTAGGCTTAAAAGCCTTGACCCAACCCCTCAAAGGTTCCATCAACCCTTCTGTGAAGAGCATCATAAGTCTCACTTGAGACACATCCTGTACCATCATTGCTAACCTCTGGAACTCTTCTATGTAAGCCTTTGATGATCCTGTTTGTTTGAGCTATGTAAGATCCCTAAAAGGTAGCTCTGGGTCCCCCTGCTCAAATCTGTCAATAAGCCTCTGTGTGAACTCTGTGTAGGACGTAATCTGATTGTGACCTAATGTGGTCAACCCATGGTACCACCAATCATGAGCCTTGCCATCCAAGTACATGGTGGAAAATTTGATGGCATCCATCTCTCTCATGGGGTTAAGTTGTAGGTAGGTATCCAACTTCTACACCCATGCTTGTGTAGTCACCTTAGCAGATCCATCAAAATAAGGGATTTCTATCTTGCCTGCTCTACGCTCTAGTTCCTAGTTGGGCCTTTGATACTGTTTCGGTTTGCCCCGAAACTTGATCCCACAATATTGATATAGAATGACTTGACTTTGGAACCTTGTACTTAAGGCATGATACTCCATGGAGGCTGGCATACTGCTCAAAATTGTCCTCCATCCCATCCTCATAGTTTTGCAGTGGCTGATTATCCAAGAATGTAGGTAGATAAGGCCTAGGGGTGGTCCCAATGTGTGTTTTCCCCTGGGGTGCACCTCCTCCATAGATCTATCCCTCAGTGTGATAACAAGGGTTGTGCTCCTATTGTGGTCTAGTCCCTCCATGAGATCCACTAGCTTCTCTATTGGCATAAAATTCTAGACCCTTCCTTGCATAAGTCATTTGCAATAGGAGTTGCGACAACCTCTCCTGGATTTCATTCACCTTTCTTAGAGTCTGTCATTTCCACATGTCCCCTGCGTACTGTTTCTTGGTTCTCCTGTAGATGATGCACAAGGCTACTCTGTGTCATGTTTATGGAGTGTTGCAACTCTTTGGCGAACCCTACCAGAATCTGTGGCTCACTGTCTTGACCCGATCCTTCCATTTCTGCCTCTGTCTCACCTATCTGCTTCCTGCGCTTGCCCATGTAAATCCGACTAAACTTCTACATGCGCTAATCCCCACTGGCTGGGAGGATCAACACTCTGATACCACTATAAAGTTCTTGAGCCAATTTTTTTGCTCAGAACACTAACTGTTCACTGTTTGCTATGTTTGTTTATGTGTTTACAGGTGTTCCCATGTAGATGTTTATTATGGATTACTTAATGTTGATTTAGCAATAGATATGAAGCTTAGAATCATAAACAAGAAACGATATATAAAGAACACTAGTAGAGAACCAACAATGTTAGATCTGACCTTTATTTAGATAGTAAGGATATCCCGTATATAAGAGATCTGAGATCTGGAAGAAAGCCCCAATAATATCAAAATGGGCTACAACCGATACAATAATAAGACATACAAGATAAATGCCTCCCAAAGTCTATTTGAGAAGAGATCCAAGCCTCCAAAGGCCACCAACAACCAGCTAAGGTTGAAGATAAGAATACCCCAACAATACTCTGCAAAACCCCTCCAACTAGAAGAGTTACGCCCTGCTCTGGATGCTGCCAAACCCTCAAGTTTCGTCCCTCCCTTTCCTTACCTCTAAATCCATCCAATATATCTCAGAATATAGATTTGGTTGATAGGAATCACCAGTCCAAGTCTTGAGCTGAGATGATAAGTTCTTCTCCTCCAACTAGGAAACCCCTCAAATGGATTGCACCCTCCTGGTTTGATAAAGTCAAGGGGAATTTGTTCTCCCCTCTAGGAGCCTCCGAATACCATCAAAATCTACCAGACTATAGATCAGGCCAATTCTACCAAGATGGTGAAGTCTCAACTATATCTATGATGATTTGAGCCACCAAACACTGAAAACCACTTTTTGCAATGTACCCTTCTCTTCTCCAAATAGTGCCAAGCTTCTAGAAATAAACTACAAAGATAAACTTTTCCAGAATAGACCAAGAATGATGCCAGGGACCCTACAAAGAGAACCCAGGTGCTACTTTTCCAAAATACCTTCTCCTTTCTCCAGATCAAATCAATCTCTCCAAGGTGGTGCACCCCCCAGCTGGAAACCCCCTAGGTTGTGCCCTAGCCTGGAATCTTCCTATAAAACAAAACTGCAACACCGTAGAATGGTTTGGGAGGATTATTTCACCTCCGGGACCAAGCCTAGATCAAGAAAGGTGGGATCTTTCACCATCGAGTTGATCTCTAGGGTGTTAGACTTAAAACCCTCAAAACTAATTGTGCTCAAGAGATCCAATGCAAATAAGATAATAATCCAGAATGAATAAGGAGTGTGCCCTGCCCTTTCCTTTATAGCTCCAATCTATTCCTCCATTGAGTTAATTAACCCCTAGGATTAACTCTTAACCTAACTCATCTTTTCTTTTCCTTCGTTGAGTTACCCTTTTTCACCCAAAGTCAACTTAACTTTAGAATATTATGTTTTCTGGTTGAATTTATCCCCAATATGCCTGAGATATAGTCTAGTGGGGAAAGCTAGACTACTGAGTCTCTCCAACCCTCTTCATCAAGAGTTGGGGGACATTACAAGACCAGTGCCAATAATGTATGTATTGCTTCAAGATAAATGTTTTGAATTGCTCTTGGAAATTTTAGTTAATTAAGGGGTTTCACTTGGATTTAAGTTAATTGAATGAGGTGGACTAATAGTGTTGATCCACTCACGTTTGCAAGAGATTGTAAGCGAGAAATGAAAGATCTAATCTATCATGTGTTTCCTTTTAACTATTATCCCACAAATGGGTACAAGAGAAACAACGAAGACTTCCAACTGGGAGAGAACTAATCTCAATGAGTATCCCCCTGAACTCACAAGCAATTTGCAAGTATGTTCCTGTATTGAGCAATAATGGCAAAAGGTTTTCCCTAATTAGACTACTTCACATAAATCGAGTTCCTTTTTGAATCATGCCAAGATCAAGCTATTCTTGTGAGGCCGAGAGAATAATAAGACCTTGAAGGGGAAAGTTCATTACTTTGCCAAAATGAAAGATAACTGAAATAATTGAAAAATTGTAATGTCCCCCACCTCTTAATGAAGAAGTTTTGAGAAGACTCAGTGGCCTAGGCATCCCCACTAGACCATAGTCTCACACTGAGGGGAAGGGTTAACCAAACTAATGCTATATTCTTAAGTTGACTTGATAAAAAGGTGAAAAAGAGTTAAAATATAACTCAATGAAGGAATAAAAGCATTGGAGGTTGAGTTAGGAGTTAACCCTTGGGGTTAATTTAACTACATGCACGTCAAGGAGTGTACTACATGCCAGATGAACAAGGATGAGCACACTCACCCAACATGATTACTACAATCCTTACCCATTCCAGAGCACAAGTGGGAAAGCATATCCATGGATTTCATCACCGGGTTGCCAAAAACACAGGGGAAGGACTGCATTTTTGTAGTGGTGGATAGGCTGACGAAGTTTGCACACTTCTTCTCCATAGCCACAGACTTCATTGCAACACAGGTGGCCGAATTGTTCTTTAGGGAGATTTTCAGGTTACACGGCCTACCCAAAACCATTATCAGCGACAGGGATAGCAGGTTCATGAGTACCTTTTGGTAGGAATTGTTCAGATTTGTTGGTACGGCTTTGACCCCTAGCACCAGCTATCACCCTCAGATGGATGGACAAACCGATATAGTCAATAAGTGGGTAGAATGTTACCTCTAATATTTATGTAGCAAGGCAATAGAAGAAATGGGCGAGGTGGTTTCATTTAGGAGAGTACCACTACAACACCACCCAACATGTGTCCATAGGCATGACACCATTCAGATCCTTATACAACTATGATCCACTATCTTTTGTAGAGATTGCTTTCGATGACAGCAGGGCACCTATGGTATAGGATTGGGTACAATAGAGCCAAGACATTCTCAGGGAACTGAAGGATCATCTACAAAGAGCACAGAACCAGCAGAAGGTCCAAATAGACAAGCACAGAGTTGAACATACTTTTGAAGTTGGTGGCTTAGTCTATTAAGGCTCCAAACATACAGACAAGATTCTATAAAAGGAAGCGGAGAAGAGAAGCTACAACCATGTTTCTTTGGGCCTTACAGGGTGAGTAGGAAGATAAGGGTCGTAGCTTATGAGTTGGAGCTCCCACAGGGCAGTAGGATACACAATGTCTTCCATGTGTCTTGCTTGAAAAGGGCCATCGGCCAACACATCACGCCCATCGAGATACTACCTCCCATGGATGAAGAGGGGTAGCTTGTCTTGATTCCAGAAGAGATACTAGAGGTTCAGGAGAAGAGGCTTAGGAAGAGAAGCATCAAATAATACTTGATCAGGTGGAAGGATCTACCGATTGAGGATGCCATGTGGGAAAAAGAACAAGTGGTAAGGGAAGCATGTTTGGAATTGCTTGAGGACAAGCAATTTCTAGCAGGGGAGACTGTAATGTCTCCCACCTCTTAATCAAGAAGTTTTTACAAGACTTAGTGGCCTAGGCATCCCCACTAGGCCATAGTCTCACACTGAGGGGAAGGGTCAACCAAACTAAGGCTATATTCTTAAGTTGACTTGATAAAAAGGTGAAAAAGAGTTAAAAGATAACTCAATGAAGGAATAGAAGCACTAGAGGTTGAGTTAGGAGTTAACCCTAGTGGTTAACTTAACTCAATAGGGAAATAGAATAAAAGTATAAAGAGGAGGCTGGGGTGCACCTATTATTCATTCTGGATTTTGGTATTTTGCTTGTTGATGCTCTTGAGCATACAATTTTGAGGGTTTTGATATTACAAACCCTAGTGAGAAACTCAGTGGTGAAATATTCCACTCACCTAGCGCCAAGCTTGGTCTCGAGGATGAAATAATCCACCCACACCATTCTACAACTATCATCTATCCAGGAGGACTAGTAGGGCCATACCATTTGGATCAGTAGGGCTGAACCAACTAAGTTTTCTTCCAGGGGTGCACTAGTTGTTGAGGACGAGTTCGATCCAACATAAGGAATGAGCTTGATAGGTTTCCAGCATTAGGGTTTTGCTTGCAGGCCCTTGCTCATCATTTTGAGAGCTTCCTGGGGGAGTTATCACATCCCTATCGTTTACTGCAGGTTGGGACAATTTCAGGAGGAAGGGTACGACTTGGAGATTCAATATTTCTCAGATCTAGAAGGCTAAAAGCTAGATCTGACCTTGAGACTTCTCTCAATTGCTTGTAGGTGCCCGATCTATCATTCGAGATATTTTTAGATGATTTGGAGGACACATGCAGCTAGGCTATACTATTGGCCATATTTAGGGTTTCAGGAGGTCCGTACCATCCTAGGGTTTTTGCAGTTTAAGGAGTAAGCTTTAGTGTTTGAGATCCATACTTCAAGAGGAGGCTTCCATTGCTTGATCTATCATTGGAGAGAATTTGGCAGCATCAGGAGGTCTATATCTTTAGGAGGACCGAACCCTTGGTGTCCATTGTCTTCAGCAGGTTGTACTAGCAGTCATCAGGGCCGTACCAGTTGCTTGGGGGTTAGGCTAAAACCCTGGTTTTGCAGTTGAGAATTCACCTTCTATTGGCACCCTTTGGGAGGCTTGATTTGTATCTTCGGGAGCATTTTGTATGCAGCTCTAGTATTTCCTTGAAGCCATCTATTCAGATCTGCTTCTCTATTGTATCAGGTGCTTTCTTTCTTATAATAAAGTTCAACTATTTGCTTGTGGTTCCTATCTTGTGTAGTGTTGATGATCTTCATATGATGACAATGATGTTTTTATAAATCCATGGCTAAATAACTGAATAAACCCTAAGGCCAAAATATTCATGGTCAACCTGCATACACAACAAATAATAATCAAATCAATGGTTAGTTAGTGATTCCAAGAAAAAAATTGGCTTGGGATCATTACAAAAATGAAAACTAACTAAAACATAATGTAAATGTTTTGTTGTGTTTATCTTGGTTCGTTTTAGATTGATTTTATCTTGTTTAGTTTGGAAAATTAGACATGTTACCCGCCCATCCCAGGCATAACTAAGGAGATAATGTCTCGAGGCCCACGGTAGCAATCATGGAGTGTCGAGAGTTAGACTGACCAACATAGCCCACATTGAGTAACGTCCACTACACCGGTTTGGTCCATGAAGACAACATGTCTTTCTTCATGAGGTAACAAGTCCAGTCTCATGTTGCATGTTGCAAAGAGTCCTTTATTGATTTTGGAACGTTTTCTTGGAAATTATATCTTTTGCCTAATTTCACCTTGGTGGTTGTCATGGTATCCTAGTAAGTTGGTCACCTTTGGGAAAAGGGTTTCTACTGGTGGGTTTCCTTAAAGGATCATTATACCATTCCCACTCATACTTACTATTTTCCACACTTCTTCCCTTCCACTTCCTCATCCTTTGGGTTTTCGGGTTCATTGACCCAAGAAGGGTTTGTACCCCATTTGATGGGAAGAAGGGGTTGAAAGCCCAGAGGTGTTGTAGATGGAATCATGCATAAATGCTTGCCCTAAAGTCCTGAGAGCCATGAAACACTTCTCTAAAGGAATGAAGGACTTTTAAGTGAAACGAAATAAACAAAAAATGTCCTTCTTGAAGAGAGAGTGCATTGCGGTGTTCTTTAATTTCCAGTTCACATAGCACCCAATGTGTTCTAACTTCAAGTGGCATTGTGGTGCTCCTTTACTTCCATTGCACATATCACTCAATGTTCGGACTTAATAAAAAGGAAAACAAAGGGCTTGGAAAAAGGTTGCATTGCAAACAAAGGGAAACTCAAGGATGTAGCACACCCTCCACAAATGCACCCATAAATGAGAGAATATGAACCCTTGATATGTCAAGAACCCCATGCCCAAGAGTCTTTCCCCAATCCACCTCATACTCATTACATGATCTAGATAAGGTCTTCTTGGGAAACATTCCTTGACTTGGGGATTGGCCTACCCAATAGGGCACCGTGACACCCCTCCCATACCTAAATTTGGCAAAGTTTATAAGGTCTTTGAGCATTTGTTTAATTTGAAAAGGGGGGATTTAATGCACTTGTTTGTGTGGTTCTTTTATTAAATGTGGCTTACTTGGCATGATTCATGACTTGTGGACCCTTGGAGGGTGTACTTGTTTGGCTTTGTAGGACCTTGCCCAGTGGAGGATGATGGATGGCACATGACATCACCTTCTATACTTGGACGTAGCCTTTGGAGGCCTAGGACGTTACCCTTTAGCCCTTGACGTCACCTTGGAGGCTAGGGTTTGATGGATGATGTAGTTCCAGAGGTGGTTTGATAGGAGGAGACACATGGCATGGCACTTTTGGACTTGAGAGTGTGACACATGGCATTTGGAGGCCCAACGATCTCCTCTTGAGGCTTGATGTCTCACTTTTCAGCCCTACATCACCCTTCTACGGCATGGCGTCACCCTTTTTAGGGTTTTTCTTTATGTATTTTTCATTTTTGCATATTGTAAAGACATATAAAGGGGTCAACCCTCTTCTTATTAGTTGTTGACAATTTTATGTGGACAAATTGGTTTAGAAGGCCTCATATAAATAGAGGACCTTCTAATTTCATTTTATCATCATTCATTCCTCACTATTTGTGAGAACAAGTCTGAAATTTTCGCCCTCTCTTGGGCTATCTAGCTCTTCTACTCATGTGACTTGCTTAGAGGATTAATTTGCGGATGCTTTTGCTGATTTTTGGATGGAATTTCTGCAATTAAGGTTTTATCTCATGCTATCTTGGTGAAGTAAGTGAAATTTCTGCAATTTTATCTTTGTGCTATCAATGTTCATGGTATTTTCTCTTTTTCATGCTACATGTCTTGCTTGGTGAAACCTAAGAGAGGAGCATAAGTCCTTCCTCCTCTCACAAGGTTATTCTTGTTCAAAATTGGTGAAATCTCCTTGTGTTAACATCCTAAAGCCCTTAAGTGCTAGCATTTAGGATTTTATCCCTAGACACTTGATTCCTTGACCTAGTTGAAGTATTAAGAAGGGAGAAAAGGTTGTTAGAGCCCAAAAGTGCTTGCACTCTCTAAGCAGACCGACCCTGCTCGATCCTCTTCTCCTTCTTTTACTTCCAATGCATGGACTTGTACCAACTCTAACTTTCTCCCTCTTTTTTTGAGCAGACTGACCCTGCTCGATCCTCTTCTCCTGCTTCGGCTTAGAAGGTACGACTTGCCCTTTTAATCTTCTTCTTTTCTTGTCTCTGTTAGTACAAATATTTTACACCTCTTTTGGGGCTGTCAGAAATATGGCTCTGATACCATGAAGAGAATAACTTGTATATTTAATTATCAGATCTAAGCTACAACCATTGCTTTAATAATATTTGGAACAATGTTTTGGGCATTATTATGTTACAGAGTGTTATGCCTACCAAAGTAGCTAGATCAGGGTGACAACGAGTTCAAGAGTTATTGAGGGGTTTTATTTGGATTTATTTGCATCATTCATCATATTTCATCATCAAGATCCATTCCACACAACTTGGATTTTGTTCCGTTGCATTCCAACGATTTTCGTAATTTTAAGTTATTATGAATCATATTTTAATTAATTTCACTAAGGTCATTTTGGGCATAATACTTGGAGAAACCTCTTAGTGTAATAGCTCATTGGAATCGGGAGGAAGAGCACTATAGGATTAGATGATGAGAAGTGATTTTCAGTGGCCGGAGAAGACATAGGGACAAATAAATCACTTTTTAGAGGCAAAAAGGCCAATTAATTAATAAAGTGATTTAATTAAAGAATAATAAAAATAAAGTAAAAGTCACTTGGAGGGAAAAGGTGAACAGAGGGGATAAAAGAGAGATAGGGGCCTCTATTCTCTCATTATGTTGATTATCATTTTGGTATCTGGCTTCTTGCTAGAGAGCCCATGATACTTGGGGGTTTTGAGGGTTTTGATTGAACAAACTCTAGAGATCAGCTCGGTGGTGAAATATTCCACTTTTCATGATCCAAGATTGGCCAAGGAGGTGAAAGATTCCTCCCTCACCATTCAACATAAATTTCTATTCAGTTCAGATCCATTTCAGTCATTCATTTGTGAAGCAGGGGCAAATATTGCTTGGAGGGGCGCATCTGGTAGTGGAAATCTTCATATTTTGGGGTTGTATCAATTTCTACTTGTTGGGATCAACTTCTATACATCTTGGGTGAATTATTTATGAGGATATTGGCCATTGCATTGGTGGATTGAGCCTCATCTTTAGCTAGGGTGAATTCAGACCAAGCAGGGCACATATCTTGTCAATAGGGGCATCCTTTGCTGAAGAAATTATATATTTTTGGAGCAGTTGTTAGAGGGGTTCTATTGGGAGACTCTTTGCCTTTCTTTGGCTGCATTTTGTATGTATTTTCCAGCCATATATAAGTTGTAGAAAATACATTTCAGATCTGGAAATTACTATGTGTTGGACAACCAAGTGCATATTAAATAAAGCAAGGATTTGAGGTACTATCTTATGGTGTTTAATAGCTATTAGTTTCTGATTTATTTGGTTATCATTGCATGTGTTTTCCTTATATATTACATGAAGAAATATGGGCCAAATACATCAGAAAATAAACTTAAATGAATGGTACAACCATTGCACACAAAGTGTTTGACAAAACACTTCAAACAACCAACTACAAATAAACATAACAACAAACACAATTCAAAACAACCATTCATTGGGAAGGGTTTTAGGTGTTGCATGTGATGTTTTTGACATAAACGTCATCCCTTAAACTTGAGTTAATTGAGACAACAAGTATTGAAGTGATTTCAAAGGAGTTGGGAGCTTGTATGCCAAGTGTTTGACAAAATTCCTCAACCACATAGATATGATTTTTACATCAAATTTGGTTGGGAACACTACAATGGTATCAGAGCGAATTTCCTTCACCAACCAATAATATAGATTGATAATCTAGAGGAGAGATGGATGTTGCAGATTTTGCACAAGAGATCATATATTGTAATAAGGAATATTACTCCCTTAGTGAGACATTCAGGGCTCAGGTAACATTCCAACATTTTGTATCCATCAAAAATCCTAGGTGGAGCAAAGATGAGGTTACACATTGGGCCAAAAAGATTGAAGAAATCCACTATTGGAGCAACATAGCAGAGGAAAATAGAGCCAAAGAAGGCAAGGAAGTAGACACAACGCTACTAGATAGTAGATGGAAGGAAGCACATATTGATCCTACACCCATTAGGAGTAGGGAACTTTGCTACAGTGGCAAAGAGCCTTGGGAGCCAGATCACAGATGCAGGGGTAAAGGGAAGGTGCACATTGTTGAGACGCACTACGATAGTGAGGATAAGGAGATGCATGAGGATGCAACCATAGATTCTTATTTAGAGCAGTCATATGAGGCTAGTGACTCCTATGCATCTGATGGACAATTGGATGGACAGGATGATAGCGCATGTTCCTTAGCTTCCCTATCAGACAGTGTTGAGGACTCAACACTTCAGCATAGTGGTGACACTTGTGAGGATTCAGATGTGTTAGCATCTGGTATGAGGTCATGCATGGGGGATACTATTCCTCCCATGGAGTTGAGTATGACATATTCCTTACCTTCTCAAACATTTATGATAGACATGACACAAGAGGATATCAGTAGCATTCTGGAGGTGGTAGAGGAGCCTTGTGTAGAATTTGAACCCAAGGGACATATGGATCTACAGACCCAGGAGGAGAGGCATGGACTGGAGCCAATTGAATATATACATACCTATCAATATGAGGAGAGGGAGTCACCTCTTTTGGTGATTCTATTGTTTGATCAAGTTGTGGAGACCGACAACTTGTTGGGATACTCACATCCAGGACCGGTCTACAGTGATGAGGATGCACTCCTTATTGGTTGGGATGACCATATCTCATGTCTGGACACATCTGTATGGGATCCAGGTGCAGATGACATTAGAAAAGTGATCCCATAGGAGGATACAACTGCTCATACATGATACAATGTGATTTAGATAGAGGTGGTAGTTGGTGATGATGTGCAGTGGCATATAGGAGGACTCAGTAGTACAGAGGACAATGGGTAGTTTAGTGCCTTATATTTTGAGGAGTGTGTTGTTGGGGATTCCATTGTTGACACTAGCAGTGAGGGGCATGAGGTAGCACCTCAGTGGGATTGTGATGAGGAGTCACTACACTTGGCATGATAGTTGAGATTCAGTGAGGACATGATCATGGAAGCCACTAGATGCATTGATTATATGCACACATTGGTGGCAGGTTATTGTTGGAGGGCCTTGATAGCACATGATAGTTCAGATGAGGGGCTTGCCATTGATGACTTCCATACACTTGGGGAGAGAGTGACTGTGATGAGGGACAACTACCAACAGTTGTTGATGGATAGAGATTACCTATTGGAGGTTGGTGAGATGTATCACAGGGCACTGGGGGAGGAGAATGAGGTGGATCGACTCATTCATGAGTTAGTGAGCACATGGGGATTCTTGGAAGGTGCACAAACAACCCTTCGAGAATTAGGGTCCTTATTAGAGGAGCTCCTTGATGAGACTAGTTGGGGATCCACTACATCTATCTCAATAGAGAGCCAGATGTTTACTACAACTACTTTTCCGGAGGATGTTGGTGGGTTGGTAGAGGAGAACTAGTTGATGGAGGTGCATGAGGGACACCCAGGATCGCTGATGGATATGGAGAGATGTGACCAGGAGACGTTGGAGGATATCTATGTGTCACAGGAACCACCATTCATGAGGGGTTCTGAGACAATTGGTGTTACACATACACCTAGAGATTCTAGAGCCAGGGGCAGGTATGAGGACACTTCCATTGGTGTTTTAGGATTGGATGACATCCATATAGAGGTTGATCCAATAGTACACCTTGGATACATGATAATGCAAAGGATATAGAGGCTTGCATGAGTATACAGGGGCATATGATGATGAGAGATAGTTCATAGGAGCATGCAGAGGTGTACAATGAGATTTAGGGGGATGCATTGGATTGCAGGGAGAAGACACACTTAGTGGAGCATGGAGATTCCCTCCCTTGCAACAATACATAGTTCTGGGAGATCACCTTCATAGTAGCAATAGTTGTATGAGTGATGATGGAGGGAGAGTGATTGACCAACGGTTTGTGGAGTTATAGACTGTTGTACCCAATGGTTGGAGTTTAGTGATGAGTACAGGCGATTATTCACCATGGGTGCTAGTGGAGGAGCATTTGGTCAAGTTCTTAGGATTGACCGAAGTCTATGATACTTTCCAATCCTACATACAGTTGTATTTATTTTTGTTATCCTTCCCTGATACTTTCATCATAGACAACAACATAAGGGGGAGATAGACAGTGGAAAGGGACATGGAGAGTTGGTAGGAAGAGACCACCTGACGGGAGTGACTGGATTATATATAACAGGATAGGGGTGGTTCCTCTGATACTGTCATATGAGGCTTGGGGCATGATGGAGAGCATCCTCAGCCATGGGACAAAGTACGTTCTAGAGATGGATATAGGTTCAGAGTCTCAGCAGGATGAGGACTAGGAGTAGAGATGGACAGATGCTTCTGATGACATCTATGAGGTCAATTGGTAGGAGGTATGGTCAGGAGGTATGATGTACCTATGGTTGGGAATCCTAACCATTTCAGGACTCATCAACAAGACATAGAGAGACTCTCCTTGGGGAATCTTGATGATGATGTCATGAGACACATGGGGACATGTTTGGTATGTCAGCATCATGAGTCAGGGCATGAATTCGTAGCCACCCTTATTTCAATGATGAGTTGGGAGAGTATGCTATCTTCTCTCGACCCTGGGGCACTAGAGATATATAGTAGGGAAGACATCATAGGGATATTGCTGGAGCATGGGACTATGCAGGAAGCAGTATGGATTGGTAGGGAGGCGGAGTTTAGTGATTATGGATGGGGCAACATGACTATCAACATACTTCTACTAGAGGTTTATAGTTTTGTGGGCACCGAGATACCTGGTATGAGACCTTTAGAGCTATGTGATGCATGATTTGGTGCTCTTCTAGAGTGCATGAGGGTTTCAGAGACTTGCATGATTGATTCTTTCCATTGTTGGTGGTATTTGAAAGCAAGTCAAGAGGAGTATGCTTTGTTACACGATCGATCTCCTTGGTTGAGGATCAGATATAGCAATAGGTCATATTCTTGGTTGGTAGGGGGTCTAGCTTCTGCCAGGGACGATAATTAGGAGATGGATTTATGTGAGAGACTCCTTAATGGAGGGATATTGTATCTACTTGTTCCATTTATTAGCGGTCTCCAGGAGATTCATGGTGTTGGTATCTTACAGGACTATACTTCACAAGGAACTGTAGTTCACATCTTGATATGGGATCTAGGGATTGGAGTGCTTGGTAGTCCAGATTTTGATGGAGTCAAGATCCAAGTAGAGTGGTTTCTTGGGGAGTTGACCGAGGATCGAGTGCACACGATCATTCTACTCATCAGGAGCATTTGGGTATCATGTATGGTGACCACTTGGAGGGGCAATGTGTCAAGGAGAGAATAATACAGGTCACATAGGTGGATATGGGATCCTGGCATCATATACAGATTGATTCAGTTATTTCTTGACGACGAGCAATATTCTAGCAGGGAGGACTGTAATGTCCCCATTTTTGGACATTATTATGTTACAGAGTGTTATGCCTACCAGAGTAGCCAAATGGGGGTGACAGTGAGTTCATGAGTTATTGAGGGGTTTTATTGGGTCTGACTTGCAATGTTCATCATATTTCATCATCAATATCCATTCCACACAACTTGGATTTTGTTTTGTTGCATTCCGATGATTTTCGTAATTTTGAGTTATTATGGGTCATATTTTAATTAATTTCACTAAGGTGATTTTGGGCATAATTCTTGGAGAAACCTCTTAGTGTAATAGCTCATCAGAATCAGGAGGAAGAACACTACATGAATAGATTATGAGAAGTGACTTTTAGGGGCCGAAGAAGCCATAGGGACGAATAAATCACTTTTTAGAGGCAAAAAGGCCAATTAATTAATAAAGTGATTTAATTAAAGAATAATAAAAATAAAGTAAAAGTCACTTGGAGGGAAAAGGTGAATAGGGGGAATAAATGAGAGATATGGGCCTCTATTCTCTCATTATGTTGATTATCATTTTGATGTCTAGCTTCTTGCTAGAGAGCCCATGATACTTGGGGGTTTTGAGGGTTTTGACTGAACAAACCCTAGAGATCAACTCGGTGGTGAAAGATTCCACCTTTCATGATCCAAGGTTGGCCAAGGAGGTGAAAGATTCCTCCCTCACCATTTTACATCAGTTTCTATTCAATTTATATCCATTTTAGTCATTCATTTGTGAAGCAGGGCAAAATATTGCTTGGAGGGGCGCATCTGGTAGTGGAAATCTTCATATTTTGGGGTTGTATCAATTTCTACTTGTTGGGATTGAGTTCTATACATGTTGGGTGAATTATTTATGAGGATATTGACCATTTCATTGGTGGA
>JZKD02S1737104.1:41300-52981 GCA_000966675.3 Picea glauca | reverse complement strand
TTATGTGCGAGTATCCTCCTTTCTTACATGTCATCATTGATTACATGAGATAAATAATGGATTATCATAATATCCCTTACTCCTAAGTTAATCTTAAAGGAGATGTTAATGTATAATATTTACTTAAGTCAAATAATAATAATAATAATAATATATTATTATTATTAGTAATATTATTATCAACGTCTGAGTGATTATTCGCAACCCTTTGCCTACTGAATTATATAATTAATTTATCTCTCATTATATTTTCCTATCAAGACTTCTTAATAATGGTGATTTTAACTCTTCACAAAAAATCTTGGTGATTGTTTCATGTCGATTGATGGGGGATACATTAAGGCCCTCCTTCGACGAATCTCTTCCTATCAACACTAGCTCACTCTTTAGAAAAAGGATCTAGAACCCAATGGATACCTTGGAACTTACAATCAGTAGTGGTATGATTACTCATGATCAACAATGTGTTTACCTCATTAACTCTTGATCAATCGATTCTGTGAGTGTTCGACATCAACTACTATTTTCACACTCACTAGATTGTACTAGGTAGTTTGGGGTCCATTTTCATAATTTGTGGATCCCCTCGGATTTGCTAACAATATTCATCAATGACCATTAATCAAGGGGTTTCTACCATGCTCGACATGGACCCATCCATTCACATGTTGTAGAATCATACCAACAATGGGGTTGGACTGAAGATCTTGGGAGTTGGGGGCATCTTCCATTTATGCTACCCCTCCCAAGTTGTGATGAAGTATATCACTATTGTATGAGTAATTTGAAAACCACATTGGCATTCTCATTGATACTAGATGTCTTCTTGATGTATATCGTGACATAGATCCACATTGTATTTGTTCGTTGATCTCTTTTATAAAATGGATCCGATGTGTACTTTTTCATGGCCATGGTCTTTCATATCACTTCATGAATCCACAATGTATTGTGTTAGTGGCCATACGTTTTCCTACATCCAAGCATAGGTGTGCCTACCTCGAGGATGATCTATATGTTTGGTTGGCAGGTACTTACTAGTTCCTTGATCTATGAGTTCCTTCCTTATGCCACTCCTTTGTTATGTACTTTGGTAATGTAATTCAACCACCAGTTTGTATTTTGAACTCATACATTAGGCGACATCTATTACACTGACGTTTACCACCCTAGGTCTCACAAGGGACCTATTGATGTTGTTTGTTGAAATCACATGTTTCTGCCACAAAAACCCATGTTTTTAGCCGAATCCCTATTTCTTTAGCTAAAACAATGACCAATCACTTGTTTTTTTCATGCAAGAAGTGATTAGTCACTTGTTACCTTAATGCAACAAGTGATCACCCCTATAAACTTCTAGATTTGAATAATTATGAAGGGATTGGCTAAGGATGGGTTGGTCATGATGCAACATGAGAATGAAATGTGTGCATGACTTGTTTGTGGGCTTGATTGATGATTGATGCTATGTGATTCATTTCGCTGGTTTCAATCCCATTTCTTCACCCCTGTGAGCATCACCCGATGCAATGAGTGATAAGTGGACTATTCAAATCATGAGAATTATTGGTCAGTTGCGACTAATACTCATGGATATGGGTCATATATTAATGACTTACACTACGCAATTAATCCCTAAATGATATCTAATATCTTTCACTTTGAAAGCCCCTCCATGCTTAAATAATAAGAGTGAAGGGAGCTCTAACTGGATAGGTCATAAGGCACGATACTTGCTAAGGTTTTGCAAATGGGATAGCAAGCTAAGTGGGTTTGATTGAGGGGAAAATTCCACATTTAAGTGCACTTGAGCCAGAGGCGTCTTGGGATGGGTGACCACCTGGGAAGTCCTGGTTATTGGGTGTAAGCCCCAGAAGTGATGATTGATGTTATGTGATTCATTTTGCTAGTTTCAATCCCATTTCTTCACCCCTGTGAGCATCACCTGATGCAATGAGTGCTAAGTGGACTATTCAAATCATGAGAATTATTGGTCAGTTGCGACTAATACTCATGGATATGGGTCATATATTAATGACTTACACTACGAAGTTAATCCCGAAAATGATATCTAATATGTTGCACTGTGAAAGCCCCTCTATGCTTAAATAATAAGAGTGAAGAGAGCTCTAACTGGATAGTTCATAAGGCACAATACTTGCTAAGGTTTTTCAAATTGGGTAGCAAGCTAAGTGGGCTTGATTGAGGGGAAAATTCCACAGTTAAGCACGCTTGAGCCAGAGGCGTCTTGGTATGGGTGACCACCTGGGAAGTCTTGGTTACCGGGTGTAAGCCCTAGAAGTGATGATTGATGCTATGTGATTCATTTCGCTGGTTTCAATCCCATTTCTTCACCCCTATGAGCATCATCTGATGCAATGAGTGCTAAGTGGACTATTCAAATCATGAGAATTATTGGTCAGTTGCGACTAATACTCATGGATATGGGTCATATATTAATGACTTACACTACCCAGTTAATCCCAAAAATGATATCCAACTTAAATGTTTACATAGCACAGGGCCCTTAAACAGGCCTGACCACCTTAAATGTTTACTTAAATAGGCCTGTCAGAGTACATTTTTCCTCCAATTTTTGCATACAATCTTGCAATGAATTTGGGCAAAATTGTTGTCCACCGTCACTCACATAATCATCATATGTTTCATATTTCTTCTATGTTTGGAATGCAATTTAGTCATCATTAAAGAAATATGTATTATTTACTGGTTTGTTGCTTGTTGTTTGTTCATTGGTTTGTTGGTTTGTTGGTTGCTACTTGTTGTTGTTTGGTTCAACTTTGTAAGGTTGAAGTCCTGCACCTGCAGTTGGACCTGTTCGTGCTTGCTCACCGGTTTGTTGTTTGATTCTTGCTTTTGTTTGCTTCAACTTTGCAAGGTTGGAATCCTGCACCTGCAGTTGGAGCTTTTTTTTCACTTTGCAGGGTTCAAATCGTGCACCTACAATTGGACCTGTGATTCTGTTGTTCATCATTGACGAGTAAGTTTCAATACCATAGTTTCATTCGTATTCATTGGTTATTGTTTATTGTTTACAGTTTTCAAGTAAGAATGTTTAAGTATGTATTCTTCATTCTTATCCTGCATACTTTCCATAGAGGTTGGCATATCTTTTCCTCCTGATCTTAAAGTTTCCTCCAATTTTTTGCCCAAACTCTGCACCATGTGCATTCCAATGTTGTCTGCACAACTCCAACTATCATTTTTTCTAGCATTACAAATCCCGGTCCTTTTCCATGTGTGACAAAGTGGAAATCTAACGCCTTAATTGAATAAGGGAATTATTTAGCCTTCCCACCTTTCCCTCGATGATATTCCCACCTTTCCCAGGAATGAGTACCTACCTATGCCCTACGGGAATCAAACCCGTGTCTTTCACATGGAAATACGATGTCAATATTGTTGCCTTTGCAAAATGTTCTTGTAGAAGAAAACTACAGGTAGGTGTAGAAGGGCTAAGTATGATACGACAGTAACCAAGCTGCAACAAAATTGCACACCATTGGCAGGCATTATCCATATTTATCGGTGAAATGTTTTAGTAAGTTATAAAGAAAAAGTTCCAGGACCTGAAATGCAAATCCTGGTTAATTCCAGGACCTATTGTTGCACTTTGCAGGGTTGAAATCCTGCACTCGCAATTGGACCTGCGAATCGTTCATCATTGACGAGAAAGTTTCAATACCATAGTTTCATTCGTATTCATTCTTTACTATTTACTATTTACAGTTTGCAAGTAAGAATGTCTAGGTATTTATTCATCATTCCTATCCTACAGACTTTCCATAGAGGTTGGCATATCCTTTCCTCCTACTCTTAAATTTTCCTTCAATTTTTCCCCAAAATCTGCACCATGTGTGTGTCAATGTCATATGCACAACTCCGACTGTCATTTTTCCTAGCATTACAAATCCGGGTCCTTTGCCTTATGTGACGAAGTGGAAATATAATGCCTCAATTGAATAAGTAAATTCTTTATCCTTCCCACCATGACCTCGATGATATTCCCACCTTGCCCAGGAATGAGTACCTGCATGCCTTTGCAAAATGTTCTTGTAGAAGAAAACTACAGGTAGGTGTAGAAGGGATAAGTATGATACAAAGGTAACCAAGCTGCAACAAAATTGCACACCATTGTCAAACATTATCCATCTTTATCAGTGACATATTTCAGTAAGTTATAAAGAGAAAGTTTCAGGACCTGAAATGCAAATCCTAGGTAAAGGATGAAGATAAAACACAAAACGAGTTGGGTCCAAACATTAATAATCACTTTGGAGTATCCTCCCACATGATAAATAAAACTCTTATAAGGGTTCAGGCTTCCAATAGTTGCTAAGAAGATGAAAAAAAGATTGTTAAACTGTCAAAGTTCATTTGGCCAATGGGTTTGACACATTGAAAATTGTTAGGCCGGTGTTTTGCAATTTTCTAGCTAACTTTCTTCTATATATTTTATAAAATGGGATTTACACATAGAAAAATTTTGGGACGGTGTTTTGAAATTTGCTAGCTAAATACTCAATCTTTGTACTGAGCAAATTGATACTATTGTTTTATTTGCATTGTCTCTTATATATGGTTGGGCAGTAGCTGTATCTTTGTTTCTATGTCATATGTTATAGCAACCACAAAGCACTAGATTTGAGACGAACAAAGGTTGAAAGATACATAGTAGAGTTGGTATGCACTCCTAAACTTATACTTATCTTTTTTGCTATTTTCATATTATCTAAACATAACTAAGAAACATCTTGAAAATCACAACTTAAAAGATGGAGCAAGCAATAGATGTCGAATGCTATAAAATAGATGCACACTCCATTGTACATGACAACATCGACCAAGTATTGCGTAACAATGCCCTTTTCAGATTAGATTCATTTTCATATACTGCAGGAGATTGCCTCTTCGATGCATTTCAAGTTCTATTGCACTTCCGTTCTTCCTCGACTAAGTTGCGCAATGGATTAATAGATCTTTTCCATACATACTGACATCTTTGAAAGAGACTTCTTGGTGGAACTAAATCTAATAGAAGATGAGTACATCCAAGTGACACAATCTACACTTAAGCAACCAACAATTTTACTTAAACAAAAACTTTCACATATTTGGAACAATGGTTTCTCCAAGGACATGCCAAATATGTGGAATGAAAATACAAATGCACAATTTGTCCTCAATGCATATGGTGTGGCATCATATTGTACCTCGTACATGACAAAGGTTGACAGATCTATGACAAGTGCATTCAGAAGAATACATAGAAATCATGGAAAAAGTCAATTTGACGTTATGCAAATGATGCATACACTTGGAAACACATTTCTTAATCTTCAACAAATGCCTACTCAACAAGAAGTCTACTTCACACTTTCCCTGCCTCTGAACTGTATTTCAAGGAAATCTATCTTCATAAACACATCTCCACCTGACACACGGAAATTCATGCTTAAACTACCATTCTTGCTAAAACAAGAGCCTGATAATTCAGAGGATGTGATATGTTTCTCTATTATTGATTGCTACCTCCAGTGTACACCTCGCATTAAGCATATCTACCTTGCAGAATTTGTATCGCATTACAAAAAAAATGGTACACACATATCAAAAAGAAAAAGAAAAAACAAATGTAATACGCTTTGTCAAATGCAACAAACACACCGACTATAAAAACTTTTGTAAAGAGAAACTATTGTTGTATGTTCCATTCAATCAAAATGAAGACACATTAAAACATACCTTCGCTACATAGGAAGTTGCATATATTGTTTATGAGACTACAATACAAACCAATGAGGATAGATTTACATACAATGTCAACCCAACATGGGGTGATTTAGAAAGTGCACTTGAAGAACTAGAAAACCCTGGAAATGTTGATGAGACATCAACAAAGCATAAAACAACTATAACTTTATGTGAATCCTATGACTTGCAAGAAAAATTGCCTTGTCCTCGAGCAATTTCCATTGAAAAATGTATCAATATTGGGTTTAAAGTCAAAGAACATCCTTTGTTAATCGAAAATGAAGAATACTACAGAGTTATATGATTGTTGAATCGAGAACAACAAGCAATCCTAAAGGATATTGCAATGAAGAAACACTTAAACGTGCAAACTCTTGTGCACTTGTTCCTTACAGGCAGGGCAGGAACAGGGAATACATTCACATTGAAAGAACTATTCCAAATGCATATACGAATGTATGATTCAAATAGTTCGAGTGACCCTGTGAAACCAAAGGGACTGATACTTGCATATACAGGAAAAGCTGCATATAATGCAGGTGGAACAACAATCCACTCTGCATTATTGATGCCTTTTAACAAGTCACATTTTCTTCCACTCAACAAAGAAATGTTAGATACCTTGTCAAAGATTTATGACGAACTACAACTTGTGTTCATAGATGAGGCATCCTTGATTGGAAGTCGCTTCTTATATTCCATTGACAATAGACTGAGAAACATAAAACATGTCCAAACCAAATACTTTGGAAACCTTGATATGGTATTATGTGGCGATATTTACCAGGCACAACCCATACAATATTCTCTCATATTTGAGCAACCTATAGTCAACATGCAAAAAATGATGCATAAATTTTGGAAAGACAACATAACATGCTTTTAATTACATACTACAATGCGCAAGAAAAATGAAAAAATTATTGCAATTCTAAATAGAATGAAGACAAAAAACCAAACATGTGATGTCTTAACATATATCAATTCAAGTTGCATGCGACCTGCCCCGATCGACCCAACCTTCCCTTATCTATTCTACAAGAATAAGGATGTTGTAACGCATAATAAGCATATGTTATCATTCATGCCTGGAAATGATATCATCATCAATTCAATTGATCTTGAAGAAGAAAACCATGGCAATGTAGCATGTCATCAACATACAAAAAATTTCCCTTTGCAACTTGTCCTGAAATTAGACATGCTAGTTGAAATATATTCCTACAACTATGATTCATAGGATGGCCTGGTGAATGGCGCAGATGGAATACTCAAATATTATACCAAAACATAAAAATTTTATGTCCTCTGGATTAAGCTCCATGACCCGCATATTGGTCATCGACAAGCCAACAAGATATCTTATCTATATAATTCAAACACTTCGCATGAATGGACACCTATATTGTGAATATAAAAACCAATATCAACATCAGCAAAGACAGGTCAACTGAAGATTCAAAAACAGTTTCAAATTCAACTTGCATGTGCACATACAATCCATAGATCACAAGGGATAACACTTGATAGTGTTGCCTTCGACCTTGCTGGAATACAAATACATGGACTTGTACACATAGCTCTGTCTCGTGTTAGAAACATAGAGTCCTTGTATTTTCTAAGCGCTCTTACAAAAGATAACTTCAAAGTCAAACATAAATTCGATACTGAGATGCAACACCTTCGGACTAGTGCAAAATGGAATCTACAATATGATTACCAATCCATACAAACAAACTATATGTATCAATTCTCTCACTTAACACACGCAACTTAGATGCACATATGAATGATATACTTAATGACTATGACACAATGCAATATGGTATTTTGTGCTTACAAGAAACATATGTGACATTATGCATGCAAAACAAGCAATTTCCAAATCACAATTGCATATTAAGTTACATTACGCATGGAGTGATGATATTAGTGAAAAAACATATAACAATTTTGGATCATATGCATTTCGAAGAAAAAAATGTTGAGATGGTGCTAGCAAGAGTAATTTTCCATGGATTTCAAATTGCAATATTGAATCTCTATGTTTCTCTACATGCAACATTTCCCAACATAATGAATGATGTTTCAAATGCATTACACCATTTACATTTGAACGAAACCATTATCATTCTAAAAGACTTCAATGTTGACATGCTATAAAATAGTGCCATAACAAAAGAATTGGAAAACTACATGTGCAATTACAATCTCTGTTTTCTTTTGGATAAGATAAAGCATGTACAAAACACACTTATTGACCATGTATGGTTAAATGTGCCCATTTCATAATACACCCTCCTTACCTTAGACACATACTGGTCTGACCATGATACAATTTGTCTTATACTTGAATTATGAAATATACATCAAGCATATTACAAAATCATATTTCCATGTCTCAAAGCATATCTGGATACTTTGTTGCACAAAACCAAATCATTCAACTAGGATCATCCAACTTCTTAATATTTTCTGGCTTGTAACAAATTTTGGCCAGGAAAAATTCTATATAACCACAACCATGGATCAAGAAAAACAAAGGTGCATGCTTCTAACTCTATCATTTACGCTATTCCTTTGATTCTCATTTACTGTGTGTACATATTACTTGTTTCCCCTTACATACCAACTTACATTCATGTTCATTGTATTTTGTGCATTCCCACATTGAAACAAACAGAATAACTGGACAAGACGAAGGACTCTTAACCACAAATGTAGAAGAAGACATACAAAGGTCCATGCTTCTACCCTTATTTAATATTCCATTGTTTTGTATTTAATTTATTGTCTATATATTTATTCTACTTCTTTGCACCTAATTTATTATATGTAGATACTAAATATCTTCCTACATAATAACTTATCTTCATGTCAATTATATTTTCTGTACTGCTACATTGAAATAAATATAACTGTATTTATTTTTTTACATGTATTTCTACATACCAACTTACCTTCATGTCCATTGTATTTTCTGCGTTGCTACATTGAAAGAAACATACTAATTAGACAAGAGGATGAAGTTTTATATTCCACAACACAGGAAGTTGAAGTACAATCTTCGAAAAGGTATACCAATAGTGATAGTATATCAAACACACAAAATGAGTATGTGGATAAAATATTGGACTAGAAAATGATGATTTGGAAACAATGGGGCTTTGTTGAGACTTCCCACTTCCGAAAATTTCCCTCCCATTTTCTATTTTCCCACTCTCTTTTATCCCTTTTTTCCCCTCTTTTATACTTAATTGAATCCCCCTTTCTTTTTCCCCTCTACTTTCCCTTTCTGGTTACTTTACTTAGTCATTTTTTTGAAAACGTGTAGGTGCATGAGTTGGTGGACTCACAAGTTCACATTTCCACTCATGCTTCTATATCACGAGTCCGACCAACCGCTTCCCCATTCCATACTTAGCCACTTTTTCGATTGCGGGTTCCCGAGATGGCGGGCTCAAAATTGTGCCTCTATTGTTTTGTGTCGTGCAAACAACACCCGAAGTTCCGCGATATACAAATTGACAGCCAGAATCCCAGGCTAGCGGGCTCAAGATTGTGCTTCTATTTTTCTGTGACCTACAAACAACACCCGGAGTTCCGGAATATACATATTGAATGTAGGACTCCCCCATCATACCATTTTTTGTGTTATACATTTTGCACTCAAAATTTATAAGACATACAATTTGACCATCGGGCCCTCACGTATCCTGAGTATCCGTTGACACCCTATTTCATATTTGATCCCCTTTGAGCCTATATGTGACATCCAGAACAATTATGAACAATATACAATGCATATTCTTATTTAGTCGTTGTCATGTTCAATGTGCACATGTTTGCATCAAAAAAAGTTGGAAGAGTGACATGGGAATGAGTAATCAATCATTGCAAACATCAACAGAACGACAAGGCCAAAGGTAAATATTCACACATTTCTCTCTTTCTATGTTAGTAAACAAATATCCTGAGTTATTTATTCATCTATGCCATGATAAATATGTTGATGTCATCTACAACACATTATTTTCAGTTCACAAGAAGTATTGACGAGCACAAGTGAAACGTCCAAAATAGTGCAAGCTCCGCAGACTAAGAGGTATGGTTACAAAACTCTGACCTACATACTTCATCCAAATTGTGCATCTACTTGTACATTTATGAAAAAAAAAATGATACAAACTGCCATTCACATTACTTTTTCCGTTCAAAAAATGTCACCAGGTCTAAACTTATAACACCCAATATACTATCGATAGAAGGCTTGAACAACCGCCGAACTAAACAAGTGTTCGTCGGGGACATAATGGTCATGTATAACACCTACTTAGAAAAGGAAAACAAAACTAGATGCATTATGTGTGCCCACATGACAGACAAGGAAGACATGATGACAGTTACACCGACTCTCCCTGCACACCTTGTCCAGAAACATGCAGAAAAGATCTTGCTAGGTAACAGGATATCCATTACAAATTTCAATATATTCTCGAAAACAGTATATGACCGTGGTGATTGTGATCATATTATATCGCTCAATGAAACAAGTATTATGGAAAAAGTTCCCACGGGTTTTTTAGAATATTGTTTCGTACCAGACACAACAATCAACCAACTTGCAGAGAGCAATGACATTTACCCAATTAGAACCATTGGTGCAGCTGTCACACTCGCGAGAAACGTTGGCTCGCAACACATCCTCCATATAAAATATGGAGACTCAGACAACGACAAGGAAATGGTATCGTTCTCCATACCCAGTTTTGTCCTTTATTTTCACATGCTCATATATCTGAGTTATCTTACACAACTATTACACTGTTCCATGTTGTAGCTACAATTGTTCGACACCTATTCAAATTTATTTTCCTCAATGGAACAACAATTGCATAAAGGGAAATTTCCAATTATTCTCTTCAAAAATATAACAAAGAAAAGAGATGTTAAATAAAGGATCTTTCACGCAACCCAAGAAACATTTGTAATAGAATTGCGAACAAACATAGTACATGATCTCAAGAAACTAACTAGCTCGAAAAATGTTGTACGTATACATATACAATTCCATCCACACTTTGCAAATAGAAATTGTCTTAAACAATTTTGTGCAGCTTTTTTGTTGTACACATATATATTATATTGTTCAATATATTAACTACTATTCTCACATGCACAGGTTGAGGGTGTTTTGGTTGCAACAAATGCATAATCAACCCCCTTCGAGCCTGTATGTGCCAAATGCAACTCTCTTGCTTCTACCTCTACTTTCATAAATGATGGCACAATTGATTGTCTACATTGCAGTAGAAAATTCCCTTACATATATAGGCATTGCCTCAACACTGCCATCTGAACCCTCAACAACACAATTGTACATTGTACAATTAGACAACCTATATTACAATATGTGCTTCCTAGGTTGGCAAAATTTCCATATGAAGTATACCCACAGAAAAAGGCAAACACTATCTACATGTTGCGCGACTTTCACATCTATAACAAATTTACATTAAATGAGGACAATGCCATACTACATATTGGCTGAACCAAAAAAAAAAAATCATATCATGCGTTGACAGGAAACAAAACAATTTGATCTGTATATGTTCATGCTACCCAATAAAGATATGAATAGAGTTTTGTAGTGCCATGGAAAATTGAACTGGAAGCACATAAGATTGTTGAGTCCAGGAATGAGAAGCATGAGGAAATACCTCATACAAAGTACTCAACTGTGAATAAATATGGTCCATCCTTTGAGCTGTCAAAATGGCTTGCTCCTGTGAATGGAACCATCAAGAATTTTCAATAATATTGCAAATTTGGCATTGTTCAAACTCCATTAAGTTAAATGTTGACACTCTTTTCCAGAACTAGTAATGTTAGAACATTGTCAGGTC
>JZKD02S1737093.1:22241-47532 GCA_000966675.3 Picea glauca | reverse complement strand
TTTAATCTAACTAACTGGGATTATTAATTTAATGTTTTTATCCTAAGTTCATTTATTCAGGGATAGAAGGCGGGTGAGGCATACTCAATGGGTTGAAAAGACAAGGGAGTGAAGGCGCAGTGGAGGATGAACCCTTACATAAACTTTGATAAACCCGAACAATAGGAAAAACACTGGCAATGGAAAAATATCCTGTATTAAAAAATTTCTCCATATATGTATTTACAGGATCAATATAGGTTTGGCCCATCTTTTGATTTTCAACTTCAAACAACTCAACATCAAAACTTGATTTTTCACCTATGCATTATGTGTCTTTCAACACTTCCTCATACGACTGTGGATGCTCTGATGGTTTGTGAAATTATGTCTCTACTGCAAACGACAAAGAAGTTGTCTGCCTGATCATGTCAATATCATAACAACGTTTTATCCCATATATGGATGATGAAGGAAGACTTTGACCACACAGGCCATCCAACCGATCAGCTATGGGATCCTGAAAAGACTGACAATACTGTTGCATTGATTCAAATGATATTTCTTGACCTTTGATGTATTTATCCTTCAACACTTGTCCAAGAGACTTCTTCAAAATTCAAAATGAATTAAAGCACAATGGTACAGAGTTATTTTGGATTAACTCAGAATTTGCCTCGGGCTTTAATCTTTCATCTGCAATTTGAAAATCGAAGTAGGGAAAGTGTTGCGATTCTGGGTTTAGGACAACATCCATATCTCTCAGATTTTCTGTATCTTCCACATCGTTGTCATGACTGTTGTGCAAGGGATGATTGTCGCATCTGAACGGTAAATGATCTTCTTCCTGCCAATGACATGCTGCTGATTTCTCTGAACAGTCAACCTCTATTTCAGCTCCATGATCATCCTCATACTGGTTACACTTGGGTAAATCATCCATGGATGAAAATCCATTGAACATGCATATCATGTCAGCTGGTTGTTCCTCTACAAGTAGAGATGGAGCTTCATCTATGACTGTGCTGTGAATTGAATACATGAACGAATCATTATTCAAACCATGGTACCCAAGATGAGCAGAAAAATGTTTGGGGATTGTGACCATGTCTTTCTCTAAAATCAATGGAACATGATGTCTTTGGACAACAATCTCCTCTTTTATGATACTCTTCTGCATTAGCTTTTCCATGGCACTGGCCAAAATATGCAGTTTAGCTTCTAATGATTTCAACTGCTCCATTTCTTTGTCCTTTAACTGTGACCTCTTGATCAGCAAGTTGGTCTCCACATCAACTTCAATGCTCTACATTTCTTCAAGGCTTGTAGTGTTCCTTTCTCTTAACTGAAATGTCATCTCAGGATCGAAGGCATCTAGGTAATGCAAGTGAGATGATCCTGGGGGTGGCCTTATATCAGCAGGTATGGCATGATACACCTTATTAAATCTGGCTGAAAACTGATGTACTCTCTCCCCTGGATTTCTTTTCAAGTGGTCATAATCTTCTAGGAGGAGGATAACATTTCTCATGACCACCCATATATCTAGGAAAACTTACATAAATTGATGAAAATTTCTTATGCTTGCAGATGGCAGACTTCTGAACCAATTTTTAACCTTGCCTTGCAAAGACAGGGCAAACATCCTGATACAGACATCATCATCTTCAACCTCATAAAGGTCAAGGAAATCTTCAAGGTTTTGAATATGCTTTTCAGCAGTGATCTTCTCATTTTCTCCATCAAACCTAGGCAGATTATTAATGTAATTGACAGGGAGGTCATGGAGAATAGGAGGCAAATCTAGAGGTTGATATCGGTCTGGTATTTTTGCAAGAACAAGAGATGAAGCAAGGGGCTTACAAACATCCAGAGGTTTAGCAAGAGTAGGAGGCAAAGCAGGAGGCTTATGTCTCACTAGTGTTTCTACAGGTGCATCTGGGATGTGCACAGGTGTATGAGCATGTACATAACCTACAATTGGGGATATGATCTCTTGAGACTCATCAATTGACTTATGGTCAAAGTACTCTTCAACAATATACTCTTGATCAGGCTTAGAAAAAGACAAGACATAATTACAGATAAAACCAAAGATGTCTTGAATGCAATTTGAGCTTGAATACCTGGTCTTTCTAGGCTGCTTGGTCATGCTTAAGGTTCTTCCTCCAGTGGAGTCTTCGAGCTGGCACTGTCTGGAGATGATTGGAGTCGCTAGGTGAATGATCTCAGCCTTCTTGTGCCTGGTCACTGTCCACCATCAGTGATCAGATCTGGATATTTGAAGTGTACTACTGGGGAAAGTCCCTAATATGGTCGCCATTATGTTAGCGCTCTATAATTTTCCCAAGGCTGTAAGGTAGTCACAGAGGCAACATCAAAACCACTTCGAATCTTGGATCTAGCCCTCCAAGACTCAGAGAGGGATCTCTCTGTCTGATATAGCTTTGTTTAATAGGTATTAGGCTAGTTATGCAAATGTGGGGTTGGGGTTTTTGAAAATATTTAGATGAGGATGTGGTTGACGAGTTTCTCAGATCAYCATTGGGCTATGGGGTCTGTTTATAAGACAATGATCAAATCAAATCTAGAGGTAAATGTCTCCACAGGGCAAGATAGTAACAACTGTTGGATCGAATCAAGTTTAAAGGGTGTCGATTTGAGGAAGGAATGGGGGGAAAAAACTGAGCAAATGAACAATTAAGAATTCATGGACTGAGTTTTAGAAGAAAACATAAAGATTATTGAAAAATTTGGACCAGAGTATGCATACATAAATTCTTCTCCAATAACTGCTTTTCAATAATAAGAAATGAAAATGTTTGAATGATAGCAGAAAGATGAATAAAAACAGACAAGGGACACACCACCAACACTGCTACACGAGAATCCTATAAATGATTTCCTCCATTACTGATTTGTCATTCCAAGATTACAGAGAAACCTCTTGAAGTAACAAGGCCCACAGTCCAGCCAAAAAGGGAAAAAAACTTTCCACAGGTCGAACCATTTTACATTAAAATCATTTGAATAAATAAGATAGATCATCCCAATAAGTTTCGGAAGTCGGTTTAACCACGTCGGCCAAAAATAGCCACCACGTCCACAAAATTTGGAGTTTTATGCCATGAAAGACGGACCGGTTTTCTGTGAAAAAGGGGTCCGAACAGACATGTTTTTCTCTTGAACGATGACACATGGGAAACAAATGAAGGAGGTTATTGTATATGGGCATCTTCTGGACAAAAAATCTTTCGGTTTCGCCAAATTCATTCCCAGCTGGCCGTAACAAATCCTGCAAGATTGGGACTGTAACGAAAAATTGAAAATATGGAAAAATAGGCCTCAAATATGTCTTCGATTCTCCCTGCTCATAAGTCCGTTGAAAACACTGAGAGAGGTTTTTGTTCGTCATCCCGTGTGAGTAAAAACCTCTCTCGGATTTTTAAAATCCATCTTCGTTTGCCCAAAAATCGATCTGAAAGAGGACGTCAAAAAACAGGCAAAAAATAGGCAAAAAAGGGAAAAGTGGTTTTTTTTGGGTGAAAAGGGTAATCCCGATTCCCCCCCCCCCATCGTTAAACGTAGAACGAATGGGGGGGTCCAGAATCCAATATGGACCGTTGATTTAGGTGATCGTCCTTGGGTCGTTCAGATGTGCACGGGTATTATTTCAAATTCTGGACCCCCCCCCCTCTCATTAAATCCCGGAAGGTGAGGGGGGGTCCGGAATTATTATGGTGCGTTGATTTGTTTTAATTTATTGGGATGGGACGTGAGGGGAAAGCTGCGTGGATTTTGATGAGGGCGGAAGTGTGAATGGTATGAGTGGAGGGTGACGTAGGGGTGAGGTGTGAGGGGGGTGAGTGGAGTGTGACGTGAGGGGGTTGAGTGGAGTGGAGTGTGACGTGAGGGGGTTGAGTGGAGTGGAGTGTGACGTGAGGGAGTGAGGTAGACTTAGGGGAGCATGCRTTTTTTTAKTTTTTAAATTTAGTTTTTTGTTATTTTTTATAATAGTTGTGTTATGTATTACGTTATATGGGTTATGTCATGTTTTTTGTATTTTGTTTTATATTTTTTGTTTTTTTAAATTTGTTTTATCATATATGTTTTGGTTTTTATACATTTTATTTATTATGCATTTGTTTTATTATATATGTTTTTATATGTTTTTTATTTTGTTTTATAATGTTTTGTTTGATGTTAATTACTATGTTTTTGTTTTAATATTGTTTTATTTAACACTAATTAATAACAACTAACCTAGTTACTAACTTAGGTTTTTAACTTAATTAATAATTAATTAATTGATAATTAATTAATGATTAATTAATTATTAAATAGTTATTTATTTATTATTTTAACCTATCTTAACTATACTAACCTTACTTATTTAATCTAACTAACTGGGATTATTAATTTAATGTTTTTATCCTAAGTTCATTTATTCAGGGATAGAAGGCGGGTGAGGCATACTCAATGGGTTGAAAAGACAAGGGAGTGAAGGTGCAGCGGAGGATGAAAGATGCAACAGAATGATGGAGGATCAGGCGAAATGGATGGTGGGAGGAAATGGGATCAACTGAGCCAGACTTCATCATCACGAGGGAAAATGCCAAATCAATAGTCGAAGAATCGATTCGCCTATAATTATAGGACCCCAACAGAAACCATGTAGGATAGTTTGATAACATATTTCCCCCAAGGCCAGTCGATCTGGTACATAGGATGGCAGTAGGTGTGGGGCTCCCGTGGTTCCAAATATTTTGAGGTAGGTGCATTTTTCCTCCAAGTACCATTTTCCAATCAAAGAGATTATATTTTTGGCTTGTTGTGGGAACTCTTATCGAAAGATAATAAAGTAAATCTTGGATATGAACATATCACATATTATGGAATAACATTTTTTGTACTTGTTCTCCCATAGGAACAGATCACATATTATGGAATAATATTTGGCAACCTCCCTACTACTCTACGACAACCTCGCCCTCTCAATATGGGTTGACTCTCTGAAACTTTTTGATCCATATTTTATGAGTAGAAAAAAATGAATACATATTATTAACAGGTTCTTAACACAAAACAACAAAGATACAGTAAACATGGTTTTCTATTGAATAAGGAAATAAGCTGAAACTGTAAAATGAAGCGGAAACAAGCTTGCTAGAATTGTGGTGGCTTATCTCTGAGAAGAGATGTGATTGTTGCGCTAATTCGAAAGAAGATGATTAAAATGAGGCTTTGATCACATTTTTACAATAAACAGGAATTTCAAAACACATATACATCAAAAAACCTAACCCTAGCAGATAAAGTGCCAAAAGTCATGTGGGCCTCGTTTGGGTAAGTTAGTACATCAACATCCCAGGGTCGTAACTTTTGCATACGATCTCCTTTTTAGGCATATGATAGCTCATTGGAAAGGTATCGTCGAGGATATTAATTTAGGGGGAAATAAAAAATGAAGTTTCATATTTCTCACCATTTTCCCAAAAAACATCGTTTAGGGCCTCAAAACGGCTCTGTAAGTGAAAAACTGCTAAAAATAGTAAATTACAAAAATTGTCAGAAAATTGTTTTGAGCTAGTTGGAAAAGGTGGGTGGCCACCGATATCCACCTGGATCAATATTCCCTCCTTAGGAAGAAATGGTATCCATTGCATTGAGTTCCCCCATCAAATGAGGAAATTTCTGCTGTGTGGAGAGGTCGGTCGTAGAGACCCTGGATGTGGTTGTGATCTTTCGCTTATTTTGAGAGTGAAACATGAAGAAGACAAACTTCCTCATCTGAGAGATGACCTTCCTGTATTATAGGAGAGATCAAGGAAATAACACTAAGTGGGACTACCTCGGGTATCCTGTACAATTTCCTGTTCAAAGTAATAATAACACTACGAGGCCCAGACTCATATACAACATGGCGTTTCCATAAATAAGTTTGGCCCAAAATAAAATCACAAAATTTGAGAGGAGAAACATCACACAATACCTCATCTTTGAAGGGCTTGATTCCGTATGACAATCGACACTATTGGCTGACACAGAGATCTCTTCCTTGGTGGAGCCATCCAATGGTGTAGGGTTGTGGGTGCGACGTTGCTAGCAGGGCCTGTCGCTTGATGAACTATACTGAGATGAGGTTCTTTTGGATACCACTATCAATGATGAAGTGCAGCAAGGTGCCTTTTACCCACATTTGTGAATGGAAGAGGCACTCTCCTTCTTATGGATCGTCTGGTTCACTAGGCTGAAGCTTGGTGGTAACAACGGTGGCATTGGGTTCCACATCAATGATCCGTCAACCCCTTTCTAGTTATGGCTCAGAGTTAGAAACTGCATCTAATTCATAGGCTTCCACTTTGACCACTAGCGACTGCTTTGAGTGACATTCAATAGTGTTATGCCAAGGGCTCTTATGGAAGTCACACCACTTCCCGGTATCTTTCTTTGTCTTTCCGGTGTCCTTATTTTCTTGTGGCTTGGACTGGTAGTCCTGATATTGTCCATATTTTCTTTGTCCTTTATTTTTTGGGTTGGGGCCGCCCTTTTCTGGCTTTAGTTGTGAGGGGTTACAAGGCCCAAATTGTTGTGTCTTTTGTTTGAGGTTCTACTCGATTTTGACAACATATTGATAGGCTGCGCCCAAGGATGAGATGTCCATAAATTCCATTTTGTTCTGGATGTATCTATGCAGAGCATCGTGATACTTGAGCACCAGATGTCGCTTTTAATATTTGATACCTAGCTTGGTGTGCAAGATATGGAAGATATTTGTAAAATCTAGCACTGCTTGGTCTCTTTCTTGCCGCAGTGTGGTCCATTTGGTATACAAGTTGTCATGACTTTCGATGGGGTAGTATTGCTCCTTAATATCATCCCTGAAGGATTCCCAGGTGGTCTTGACTGTAAATAATGAGGGTTCATCTGTTTCGTTTTTCTCACAGAAAGTTTCCCACCAATCTTTGACATGGGGAACAACATTGAGGAAGGCAAAAGTAATCTTTTCTCTATTCTAAAAGTTATGGACAGAAAAATACCCTTCTACTAGATTCAACCACTTATCTACAACATCTGCGTCCATCTGAACTTCAAATATAGGAATATCGAAGTTTATTTGTACCTTGAAGGGGGCAGTTCCTCCACTCAAAGAAGATGTGTTGCTTGTTGGTAGTTGTCGAAGGGTTTGCGCAAAACTATCCATCATCTCGTTCTTTTTTTGTGTGATGGATTCATCAATCAACAAATTGAAAGGATATCCTATCCTGTCATATTTATTTTCTTCGACCATAAGAGGTCGCTTGGGCATGCAAGAGATTTTTTCCTCAAGAGAAACAAGCTCGAGACCCAACTCTTTGTACTCCGACCTCATTGGGGACATACATTAAGACGATAAGGAGCAGACCGCTCTGATACCACTGATCTAAATTTTATGAGAAGAACAAAATGAATAAATATTATTAACAAGTTATTAACACAAAATAACATAGATACAATAAAACTGGTTTTCTATTCAATAAGGAAATAAGGTGAAACTGTAAAATGCAGCGAAAACAAGCTTGTTGGAATGGTGGCGGCTTATCTATGAGAAGAGATGTGATGACTGCACTCATTCACAAGAAGATGATTACAATGAGGCTCTGAAGGAATTTTTACAATAAACAGGAATGCCAAAAACCCTAGACATCCAAAATCCTAACCCTAGGAGACGAAGCGCCAAAAGTCATGTGGGCCCCATTTGGCTAAGTTAGTACATCAACTTCCTAGGGTCATAACTTTTGCATACGATGTTTGTTTTAGGCGTATGATAACCTGTTGGAAAGGTATCATCAAGGATATTCATTTTGGGGGAAATAGCAAAGGAAATTTTATAGTGCTCACCATTTTCCCAAAAAACATCGTTTAGGGCCTCAAAATGACTCCGGAAGTGAAAAACTGCTAAAAATAGCAAATTACCAAAATTACCAGAAAATTTTTTTGAGCTAGTTGGAAAAGGTGGTTGGCCACCGATATCCACCTGGATCAATCCTCCCTCCTTAAGAAGCAATGGTATCCATTTCATTGAGTTCCCCCATCAAATGAGGAAATATCTGCTATGTGTAGAGGTCGGTCGCAAAGACCCTGGATGTGTTTGTGATCTCTCACTTATTCTGAGAGAGAATCATAAAGAAGACAAACTTCCCCATCTGAGAGATGAACTTCCTTCATTTCTTAGTATAGATCAAGGAAATATCACTAGGTGGAACTTCCTCGAGTAGCCTGTACAATTTTCTGTTCAAAGTAATAATAACAGTACGAGGTCTAGACTCATATACAACATGATGTTTCCATAAATAAGGTTGGCCCAAAAGAACATCACAAAATTTTAGAGGAGAAACATCACACAACACCTTGTCTTTGAAGGGCTTGATGTCATACAACAATCGACACTGTTGGCTAACAGAGAGATCGATTCCTTGGTGGAGCCATCCAATGGTGTAGGGTTGTGGGTGTTGTGTTGTTGACAGGGCCAACCGCTTGATGACCTCTACTGAGTTGAGGTTCTTCTGGTTACCATTATCAATGATGAAGTGCAGCGGGGTGCCTTTTACCCACATCTGTGAATGGAATAGGCTCTCTCCTTCTTCTGGCTTGTTTGGTTCACCAGGCTGGAGCTTGGTGGTAGAAACGGTGGCACTAGGTTCCGCATTAGTTATCCATATTCCCCTTTCTGGTTCTGGCTTAGATTCAGAACCCGAATCTAATTCATAGGCTTTCACTTTGGCCACCAACGACTACTTTGAGAGACAGTCAGCAGTGTTATTCAAAGGGATCTTTTGGAAGTCGCACCACTTCCTAGTATCTTTCTTTGTCTTTCCGGAGTCCTTCTTTGCTTGTGGCTTGGACTGGTTGTCCTGATATTGTCCATATTTTCTCTTTCCTTTGTTCTATGGGTTGGGGCTGCCCTTTCCTAGATTTTGTTGTGAGGGGTTCTCAGGCCCAAATTGCTGCAGATTTTGTTTGAGCTTCTGCTTGATTTTGATGACATACCGGTAGGCTGTGCCCAATGATGAGATGTCGAAAAATTCCATTTCATTCTGGATGTATCTATGCAAAGCATCGCGATACTTGAGCACCAGATGTCTCTCTGAATCTTTGATACCCATCTTGGTGCGCAAGGTATGGAAGATATTTGTGAAATCTTGCACTACTTGGTCTCTTTCTTGCCGCAATGTGGTCCATTTCATATACAAGTCGTCATAACTTCTGACAGGGTAGTATTGTTCCTTAATAGCATCCCTGAAGGATTCCTAGGTGGTCGTGATTGTAAATAATGAGGGTTCCTCTGTTTCCTTTTGCTCACAGAAAGTTTCCCACCAATCTTTGACATGGGGAACGACTTTGAGGAGTGAAAAAGTAATCTTTTCTCTATTCAAAAAGTTATGGACAAAAAAATACCCTTCTAGTATATTCAACCACTTTTCTATAGCATATGCATCTATCTAACCTTCAAATATAGGAATATCGAAGTTTATTTGTACCTTGAAGGGGGTGATGCCTCCGCTCGAAGAAGATGCGTTGCCTATTGGTAGTTGCCGAAGGATTTGCGCAAAACTATCCATCATCTCATTCCTTTGTTGCATGAGGGTTTCCTCAGTCAACAGTTTGAAAGGATCTCCTATCCCATCATATTTATTTTCTCCTTCCATGAGAGGTCGCTTGGGAATGCGAGAGCTTTTGTCCTCAAGAGAAACAAGCTCGAGACCCAACTCTTTATACTCCGACCTCATTGGGGACATGCATTAAGACGACAAGGAGAAGACCACTCTGATACCATTGATACGGATTTTATGAGCAGAACAAAATGAATACAGATTATTAACAAGTTCTTAACACGAAATAACAGAGATACAGTAAAACTGGTTTTCTATTCAATAAGGAAATAAGTTGAAACTGTAAAATGCAGCGGAAACAAACTTGTTGGAATGGTGGCAGCTTATCTCTGAGAAGAGATGTGACGGTTGTGCTCATTCGCAAGAACATGATTACAATGAGGCTCTGAAGGAATTTTTACTATAAACAGGAATTCGATAAACCCTATACATCCAAAAACCTAACCCTAGGAGATAAAGCGCCAAAAGTCATGTGGGCCCCATTTGGGTAAGTTAGTACATCAACTTCCTGGGGTCGTAACTTTTGCATATGATCTCCATTTTAGGCGTATGATAGCCCATTGGAAAGGTATCATCAATGAGATTCATTTTGGGGGAAACATTGTAGGAACTTATATTTTTTTTCCCCTAAAAACATCGTTTAGGGCCTCAAAACGACTCCGGAAGTGAAAAACTGCTAAAACTAGTAAATTACCAAAATTGCCAGAAAACTGTTTTGAACCAGTTGGAAAAGGTGGGTGGCCACCGATATCCACTTGGATCAATTTTCCCCTATTATTATCCCATACATTTTATACAAAGAAAGGGTTGGATTGAAACCAATCTCCCAAATATGGATTGTCAAAGCTATGGAAAGATTTACAAAACATTGTCTTTATGTATTTTTAGTGGATCTTGGTTGAAGAAAAACTCAATATCATATTCCATTGGATTAATTTATCATAAGATGTTTGAGAATAGGATGGAGTTGGTTCTTTTACTAACTAGTTTCCTTGTTTGGGACATAGTTTGCCAATGACCACAACAAGCAAAGACCCTTTCGAAGAACCACGCATATCTCCCAATCCACGATATTTTGGTAGAAATTTCAAATGTCACCTAATTAGGGATGTTCTAGACAAAACCCATGTCGTAGATTTTCCATATTCTTCTTCAGTTTTTTCGGAAATTGCACCAGAAGTTCATTACTCGATTCTTCCTGGAACAAGTTGTCCAAATTGTAAATCATGAGCTCGAGACCTGTGGAATTGGCTTGGGTATGAATTAAGCAACATAGATCCATGTCATCACCCTTAGGAACAAATCATATGTTTCAAAATATTCCTTAGAGTTGCATAGATATGCCAACCTCGGATAACTGCATAGAAGCTATAGGAACCAAGCTAGGCATACCATCATCAGTAGAACCAACAACAATACTTCCTAATTCATCAAAAATAAAGGAAAATAATGATAATTAACTACTTTATTACTTGTAATCTTATTGTGGTATATTCACAAAGAAACACAACGAAACATATAATGAATGGGTGACACGCTAAGGTAAAATGGTTAAAAATAATTGATTTGAATGGTGAAAAGGATGAAATTTGACGACTCAACCTATATTATGTTGTTGTTTCCTCCTTTCCTACCTTTGCCCTTGCTGTAACCAGGGAAGTTTTATTTTTTTAGGTGGAGTTCATACTAATTTACTGGAAGATAAATCTATTATTAATTGTGCTAAACTGATTATGCTAGAATATGAGAATGTTATTGTTGTTGATACTAAATTTTTCTACTCCCGAGAGTACACCAAACACTAAACATATATCTCTTTCTCATCCAACACAAAAATATATGACTTATCATCATCATTGCCATATAAATCAAAGGAATGGAAATTATTATTTCCGATCTTTGTAGAAGAGATGTGAAAGACATAACCATGGACCTGTACCGACTACCGGGATATATTTTTATTAGATTGATGAGTGGTCATAGGCACATCTAACCAAATGTTTGAGGAGTTTCTATCATTTTGTTTTGTTGGTTATAAAGTCGTACAACATTCCTATTCATTACTGATTGCTTTGTAGTGGTCGAACCTAGTCTTGAATCAACATGAAAATCGACTAATGTTTGAATGGGATATTGGTCGATTGATATTTGACCTAAAATGACAGTCGAGTGGAAGTTTTTTGACTGTGTATTTTTTGACTGAATTTCAACTAGCTATTGTTCATCAACTACTGTTTTGAAAAAAATCTATTGTTGATAATTTGATCCCTCAGTTGTGTTTAAGGGGGGGAGTAATTGAAGTTGTGGATTTGTAAACTTGATTGATGTGCTTGGATCTACTGAGAACGACCAAACCATGTTTGACTGTATTGTTAGGATCTATACTTCTGCTTATTGTACTTGATACAAAGACTGTTTTAATATAATTATTGTCTAGCTTGGCAAGGTTTGTTTGATTGATAGAAATTGATTACACTGGTTCATTTCTTGTCTAGTCAACTCATCGGTCGGTTGGTGTTGTCTTTTTGTCTAATTGACTGACTGACTGGGACCGTGTTTAGAAAATGGATTTTTCAACTAGTTTGCATTGGATGAATTCATTTTTTCCTTGATCCATGTTGACGGTTATCAGACTTCATAAAGAGTGTTGTTGTACCATATTGTGATCAACTTTTGTAGTCAGAAAAATTTCAGGTGGGATAGCTGTGTAAATTTGTTTTTCTCCAAGTTGAGTTTATGAGAGGTTGTTGGAACATGTGGTTCCATTGTAAACCTCACCTTTTTGATTAAGTGGGTTTACCAATTCTTTGGGTCGATGACCAACTAAATTGTTGGTTGACCATGTCCTCTTAGGATCCCAGATCCACATTTTATGGAAAAGTGCAACCGACACCACCCGAGTTTGCTGGTTTGGTCCATGACCGAAACCTATTTATAAACAATCCTTGTGATCAGTCTAAGACATCATCAAGAGATCTATTTTCAATCTCATGGATCATGCTCATGATTCAATGCAATGATGTCTTTAGACACCATCAATGCTCTTGAATCTATTCTCCTCTATGGTTAATTCTTGTCCCAACACATGCTTCTCAAAAACAAAATTGTTGAGGAACAAATGAATATAGGAATGCTTTAGAAAACTAAATGTGCAGGGGAATCAATCTCAAATATTGCATCTTCCAGTTGGTGGGGATGTCAATCAATGGAAACAGATGCACAAGGGATAGTAGTAGGAATAACCTTATTATGTCATCCCTAAAAAATTGTACTCTCAATTTATTTCTCTACTCAGAGAACCTTAACAACCTTTCAAATTATTGGATTGGCATACACAAGATTCGTTACCAATGTATATGGACCTCATTATACCATTGAAATTATTATCTTCTTGAGATCTCTTGAAGATACCTACTATGTTCTGGTAGACTACTATTGGATAATGGGGGGAGACTTCAACATGATCATGTCTCTTAAATAAAAATGAGGAGACATTTTTCTCCTAGAAACAGATTCATAGTGCTCCAAGAAAACAATCCATAATTTAAACATGATTGATTTGTCAACCTCAAATGGTCTGCACAATTGGAATAATAAAGGAGGTGGCATCCACTAGTTATCTTCGAGACCATATCACTTTCTAATTTCATAATCCCTTATACTTACTTGCCTCAGTATTAGTGCCACGATCTTACTGAGCATGGACTTAGATGAATGGCCATTCAAACTATATTTTGACTCGCAAGGTAGTCCCAAGAACCAACCATTTCACTTTGAAGCATTATGTATTGACAACCCATCCTTCCAATAAAATATAGCTAAATAGTGTGTAAATGTGTTGAACCCGCACAAAAAAGATCTAGCTAGCAAATGACATACATAGTTTGTAGAGAGAATATGAGAAAAGAGAAACAGGAGAGAAAGAATGGAAGAATTCTCATTAACCAAATGAATGAATGATAATTTACACATGATATACTCTGTATAACTCAACTAATGCACACTGGAGGAGAACATAGTGTGCCATAGTGGTCGTCTAGAGTGATATGGACACACATCAACAGTTACGGGACTAAATTTCCATCTAGTCTAGTCTCTTAGGTGGTTATGGGAGTGAACTGCCACCTAGTATAAGTTAACTAGTCTCTCTGTCTTCAGTTAACTAACTAAAATAGAGTGAAGTGAGGAGGAGATAAGTGAATCATGAGTAATTCAATAGTCTGGTAATAATCCCAAGGACAATGCACATTAGATGGTGATGATACCAATGTTCCATGGTGATGATCCCAATGTGGCATCTAGACTCCACTCAATTGATCAAACTGAAGTGTGAACTGAAGAGAATATTCTCCTAGAGGAATATTCTCCCTAAACTATAGGATACTGAATAATTACTAATAAACATAGGGAAAACCTTAGGAAAAATAAATCCTAGGTGTGTGTGAAGTATCTCCAACACCCCCCCCTGAACCTCACTATGGTGAAAATAAAGAATGGATCCTGGTAATGAGGCCATGTTAGGTACCCAAATACACAAAATACACTCAAATAAAAGAGGAAAGAGGAAAAACCTCATGGGAAACCCCCCCCTCAAAGTACAATGTATGTAAAATGAAGAACTGACAGTTGCTATGGAGTTGTGTCCTTCACTCCAAGATGACTACTTAGAGAATGGAACTTCTGCTCAGTGAAGGTCTAGTTGAGGATGTCTACAATTTGCTCTTCTGAAGGACATAATTGCAGGTTGATGATCCCCTCATGTAATAAGTCCCAAATGTAGTGCATGTGGATATCGATGTGCTTCGTTCACTTCCTCTGAACTAGATCTCTACAGAACTTTAGAGTTCTCTGGTTGTCAAACTAGATGACGATCGACCGATGAAACTGAATGCCCAAATCAGTGAGAAAATGTTGTAGCCACATAGCCTGAATGGTTATGTTAACTACCCCTCTATACTCTTCATCGTCTGAATATAGAGTAATAACAACCTGCTTCTTGCTCAACCACCAGATAGACCCAAAACCATGACTGAGTGAGTAACCAGATGTGGCATTGCAATCAATGTTATCACCATCCCAGTCAGAATCAATGAACCTAATGAGGTCCAATCTAGATTCTACTGCATAGAATCCAAAATGTGATGGTTCACTATATGTATCGAAGGATACACTTTTTAGCCCTCCAATGTAGCTCATGCGGCTCCTACATGAACCTGGAGACTGCTCCAACTGCATAGGAGAGGTCTGGTCCAGAGTGTGTGTGATACAACAAGCTCCCCACTAGTTGTTTGTACAATGTGTTTTCAACTAGTGGAGTGTCCCCTCCATCTTAAAGTATGACTCCTGATAGGAAAGGAGTCGGGGAAGACTTGCAGTCTATCATGTGAAATCTCTCAGGAAGATCTCGTGCATACTTGGCCTAAGACAGTTTGATGCTTGATGCATCCTGACTGATCTTGAGTCCAAGGAAGAAATGTAGCAGACCCATGTTCATCATAAAGAACCTGTCATGTAGAATCCTCTTGACTACAAAAATCACTAAAGTCAAGCAACTGGTGATTATAAAATCATCAACATACAAAACTAGGAGTAGAAGTGAATCATCTGTCTTGAGCATGTAAACATACGGGTTTGACTTACAACATAAAATATTCTATGAAAGCAGGTAGGTGTCCATCTTGGCATACCATTCCCTCAGAGCCTGCTTGAGGCCATAAAGATACTTCTTTAGTCGACAGACCAAAGATGAATCCCGCATAAATCCCTGGGGTTTCTCAATATAGATCTCCTCAGAGAGATCTTTGTGAAGAAATTCATTCTTCACATCCATATGATGGAATTCTCATCCTTTGGATATCGCAATGGCAAGTGCCAAACGTATGGAATCCATCTTCGCTATTGGAGCGAAGGTCTCATCATAGTCAATACTGTGCACCTATTGAAAGCCGTTGGAAACCAACCTAGATTTGTATATGCTAACATGTCCATATGTTGTGCTCTTGTTCCTGTAGACCCATATGTACCTAACAAGTTTCCTCCCTGAAGGAAGGGGAACTAGATCCCAAGTCTGGTTCTTGAGGAGGGAGTTGTACTCCTCCTGCATGGCATATTCCCAAAATGGATTTCTAGCAGCCTCGCCATAGGACTGTGGATCTGAAGACTGAACCAAGAAAATATGCCTAGGTGGCATCAGTTCAGTGGAAGTGAGTCCAAGAGGAGGCTCCTCAAAATCAGATCAATTCCTCCTAGTATCAATTGGATCCCCAACAAGATCCCCTGCATCCTGAAGATTAGTCTTAGCCCACTTGGGCCTCAACTCTGGCTCTACATATGCATCTGCATGCATTGACTCTACATTTGACTATACTGAATCTGTATATGGATCATCTGAATCCTCTAAGTCAGAACTCTCATCTGAAGAAGAGTCGAAATGTACATGCTCATCATCTCTGATAGGTGAAAGAACAAAAGTGTATGCATGTGGCTGCTAAGGTACATGAAAGACACTAAATCCTCAAATTGAACACTATTCTCAATGATGATTCGGTACGAGGAAATATCAATGAGTTTATATCCCTTCACACCGTTAGGTTATCTAACAAAGATACACTATGTGCTCTATGGATCAAGTTCCTTCCTCTTCTCAGAGGGAATTATGGCCCATGCACATGAACCAAAAATACGGAAGTGGGTCACTTCCGGTTTAAGGCTTCTCCAAGCATCGTAGGGGGTATTATCCTTGACAGATATACGGGGAGATATTTTTTGGATGTAGGTTGCACAATTAAGTGGTTCATCCCATAATCTCTGTGGAAGTGACTTTTCATGTAGCATGCAATATGCCATCGCTTTTAGAGATCTATTTTTTCGCTCAACAACTCTGTTTTGTTGCGGAGTATAAGGAACTATGCTCTGCAACTGAATATTGACCTCATGAAAAAGATTCAGTATCTCATGGTTGACATATACTCCCTCATTATCTGTTTGAAGGACTTTGATTTTCTTTCCTAATTGTGTCTCAACAAGGGCTTTGAAATCTTTGAGGTGTTGAAAGACCTATGATTTTTGCCTGAGAAAGAAAATCCATGTGAAGCCTGAGAAATCATCAACAAAAATGAGCACATATCTTGATTTATTGATTTATGGATGTTCAAAAGAGCCCATGAGGTCACTATGGATCATATCTAAAGGAAAGGAATCCTTATGATTCTTTCCTTTGTCGAATTTCTCTTGACGGTATTTTCCAAGAACACATCCCTCAAAAATTCCGTTGGAGAAGTGGATGTTGGGTAGACCATCAACCATTCCTTGCTTGCTAATTTGTTGCATATATCTGAAATTTAAATGCTTGAACCTTTCGTGCCATATCCTACTTCTTTCATCAACATAGGTAAGAAATAATGTAGAATCTGGTTCAATAAATTTAGAAAATGTGTAGAGTCTAGATTGATGATTTACCTCATCGGTAGAAACCTTGGAATTGGTTTGCATGTCATAGATATCCACATCATCAGGTGTGACTATGACTCTCTTTTCAGTGTCTAATTTTGTCATATGATACACAAAGAGAATATTGACAGAAAATTTGGGAACGTGAAGCACATTCTCGAAGCTTCCATTGGTGAGTTCAATTCTTCCTTTGTTGGTGACCTCGACTGGAGAGTTGTCCCCCATCAAAATAGGAGGATATTTGCATGCATCCAATGAAGAGTATACTTCTTTTGTGGCTAACATACGATGTGATTCTCCTAAATCTACAATCCAAGTATCGAGAGAGGAGTTGATGGAAATCAAACGATGACTAGAATTGTATTTCTTGGGATTCTGATCTTCTGGCTTCTTCTTCTTGGCACCCTCGGGGATGCGATCTCCAAGGTTGTTTTGTTGAAGTATTTTGGCCATTTGATCTATCTTTTTCTGCATACATGCATATTCTGGATGGAATCCTTTATGGAATTAAGTGCATTTCTCCCATTTTCTTCCCTTTCCACCTTTGTATTTGGAGGCATCGTTGAAGGGTTTTGACTACCCTTCCTTATTTGGATTTGCATGTTCTTTCCTTTTGTCTTTGTCTTTATATTTATGATATTGATGACCACTACCATCTTGTAAAGTAAGTGCATGTGCCTTTGGGCCTTTGACTTTTCCCATATTGATGAGCTTGTTTTTCTCTTGTGTCAAAGATTCAATGAAAACCTCAAGGGAGGGCATCTTCTAGGTGGCTCTAGAGGTGAGGCTTTTTGGATTACTAAGAGGGGGGGTGAATCAGTAATAGTGTAATTATAATCCTTTTTCTCCAAATAATCCAAGTGTTATATCAATGTAGAATTATTATCCAATAATGAGAAATAAGAAATGAACAATCACACACATACACAGTACACCAGTGTTTTAAGTGGAAACCCAAATCAGGAGAAAACCACATAGTTCTTTTTCTTATATGTCTTGAAGAATTGCATTCATTGGAAGCACCAAATTCCTTTATTTTCCATCTACAACTAGAAGGAGGCTCCAACCCCCTAGTTTCTCAGGCTACAACCTAAGGGAAGCTCCAACTCCCCAATTCTCTGTCTACAAGAAGGAGGAGGATACAACCCCCTATGTTCTCCGGCTATAAATGGAAGGTGGCTACAACCACCTGTCCTTGCCCCGTCCAACCGCCCTGAAGTATAAGTAGAATGATGGAATCACTATCAATCTTTCACTGTGAGATATACTGTTGTACAACTGTAACAACCTGTATCCAAAATTTACAACTTCCCTGTAATCAATCTGTACCTGAATTGAACATGTATCTACAAAAATTACAAAGATACGTGACTTGTAGTGTTACATCTCGTGTATGTACATGCCCTATATACTATGCAACCCACGTATGTACACTACCAAACTGTTATGTAGCCTGTGTATGCCTTCTGAAAACTAGGGTTTCCTTTTCTTGAAAAACTTATGACCTTCTGTAACTTATTTCACATAGATCTGTAACCTGTCAGTGTATCCAGACTGTAACTCTACCCTATGCATGCATTCTGATATATAACCTTTACTCAAGGTAAGTATGTCTCTCTCTAGTCATGTTTCATATAGGTATGTGTAATCATGAACAAGTATAATATCCCTCACATGATCTTAGTCATCAACCCCTTTCTGATATTCAGTCTCTTAATACATCAACTACTACACAAATACAAGCTCTCAACCAGGTACCATAAAAACCCTTATCCATATGCCAAGAAAAATAAGATGTGCCTCATAAGAAGTATTAATGATGATCATACCAGCACTGTAATTCTGTAGATCTGACTTATGCAGAAGATCACATGTAGCCACTAGTCTTTCTAGGGAGAATCCTCAAATCTCCATTGCCATTCCTCATGCATACATCAAAATCAAACTATTCATAGAAATAAGACATACCTTTTGAACCAATGGATGGATCTGATGTATCTGAGCACTTTAGACATTCCTAGGAGCTTGATCTCAGAATCTAGAACTTATGCATCTTCATCTTCTCAAGTTTCCATGACTTTATCAACATGTACGCTCTCTATACACAGACAACCTACGTACTGTACGCACCCTATACATAGATAGATCACGTATACACACCCTATACATAGACAACCTGTGTACGCATCAAAAAATAGGGTTTTCTGTAAATAGAAGAATTTCTCCATCAACCCTTCGTGCTACCTCATACGTTCGCCACTTCAGATGTATCCACAAGTATTTACAAGAAGTTTTACACTAGAAAATAGATATACAATATGTACAAGTGTGTTTTTTTATGAGTGAGCTTTGTCTCTTATTTATATCTTCATGTAGCCTTACACTTTCCTTATTTTAGGGCTTCTTCATTTAAAATAATTTCTTTTTGCAAAGAACTTTGACTCTTGGGGGCTTCTATGAGACTCATGAGGGTTCTCCAACTTCATATGGTCACAACTCTCTAACCGTGAGGACTCAGGAGTTATGTGATGTTCCACATACCACCGGAAACGACGTGACAAACACTATCCATCTAGGATAGTTTCACTCACAAATTCACTGTCCTTCATCTCATTATTCCTCAAATAAGCATGGGTTCTTTCACTCCGCAAAGCATCTTCCCGTGAGGGTTTTCACCATATGGGGACCACTTTGGAATTCATCCATTTTTACTTCTTATCAACCATGACAAGACAATAATGAGTCATCTTTACATCAAACAATCTTGGTTCCATTACCCAAACCTTGTGCTATGGGGCTTTCTTCAAGGGTTGACATCAATGACAACCAACCTTAATCAACAAGCCTAACTAAACGAAATGTGGATACAAACACTAAATATTTTGGACCAAGTTTGGAGATAATTTTGAGTACCATTTGTTTCTTCTCATTATATTCATCAACCCCGCAATCCTTGAGTTGCGACAACAAATCCTTATATTTGGTAAATAAATCTTGGAGAATGTTGAAGGTTTTTGGATCCAATGTGAGAAATTCCACCTCGCACATGTGTCCCCTCATATCGTCATGTTTTCCAAAAATACCTTCCATGTTGGTATATGCTTCATTGGGGGTTTTACAAGAGGATATGTGAAAGCAGAGTTTAGGTGAAATGAGACTGCAAATAGTTCCAAACGCTTCATCCATTCGATTCATATACTTGGATTTTTATATGGTTGATGTGGGTTCGGTATCTGTTTCCATGGTTAACCTATATAATTCTATGCCTCGAATATTCACTATCATCTTCTCTTTCCATGCAAATAAATTGTACGGTGTAAGAATGAATTCTTTTGGAAATTCCATTTTTCCGTTGTCTTCAATCTTCGGTCGATGCAAAAATAATCTGGTGTGTCTTTTCCCTAGCAGTTTGTCGGCTCTGATACCATGTAAATGTGTTGAACCTTCACATAAAATATCTATATAGCAAATGAAATACACAATTTACAGAGAGAATATGAGAAAAGAGAAACAAGAGAGAAAGAATGGAAAAATTATCATTAACCAAATGAATGAATGATAATTTACACATGATATACTATGTATAACTCAACTAATGCGCACTGGAGGAGAATCCAATACACCGTAGTGGTGGTATAGATTGATTTGGACACACAAAAATAGTTACGGGAGTAAAATTCCACCTATTCTAGTGTCTCAGGTGGTTATGGGAGTGAACTGCCACCTAGTCTGAGTTAACTAGTCTCTAAGTCTTTAGTTAACTGACTGAAATAGAGTGAATTCAGGAGGAGATCAGGGAATCATGAGTAATGCACTAGTATAGTGATAATACAAAGGACAATTTGCATTATCTGGTGATGATTCCAATGTTTCATGGTGATGATTCCAATGTTTCATGGTGATGATCCCAATGTGGCATCTAGACTCCACTCAACTGATCAAACTGGAGTGTGAACTGAAGAAAATATTCTCCTAGAGGAATATTCTCCCTAAACTATAGGAGACTGAATAGTGACTAATAAACATAGGGAAAATCTTAGGAAAAAGTATATTAGGTGTGTGTGAATTATCTCGAACATGGTGGAGTGAGGCTCTTGTCTTCTAGGGTACGGTAATGTAGTGCTTCCAATTGCGCCTCAAATATATTAATTCTCATTTCCAGTAGTGGAATAAGCAAGAGTTTGGGGAAATTTTTAAATCCAATAAAAATTTATCCTTGACTGAAGGACTGAAACACTCATCAATCGAAATGCATAGATTCAAACTCAAATTGAGGAATGTACTAAGCAAGAGGAGATACTATGGAAACAAAAATCTCGGGTGCATTGGTTGAAGGAGGGAGAGAATAAAACCAAATTCTTTCATCGCTCTATAATTCAACATTGACACCACAACATAATTTCCACTATCATAGATAGCCAAGGTAATAATCTCACAACCCATGATGATATTGAGAAAGAACTAAAACATTACAATCAATCTCTTCTTTTTGAAACTCAGAGGGATCGCAAAGTAGAAATTCAAAAAAAAACAACGCATATCCCCTCCCTGGTTACTCAAGAATAGAATGTAGCTTTACTCACAAAAATTACACTTTCATAAGTAGAACAAGATTCCATGGATATTCCTAAAGGTAAATCCCCAGGGCCAAAGGGCTTCACCTTTGACTTCTTTAATGCATTTTGGCTAACAATCCAACATGACATATGCAAATTGGTTGAGAATTCTCATAGAATTTTTTTGGTCCTTAATCATTTTAATGCCACCTTTCTTACACTTGTTCTCAGAGAGGATCATGTGGAAGACCTGACAAGTTTCGAACGTTCTCACTCTGCAATGTAATATAAAAAATCATAACAAAAATCATCACCAACAAGATAAAGCCACTCCTTCCAAGGATAATATCTCTCGAGCAATCAGAATATGGAGAGGGTTCGTAGATCCCGGACATCATTATCCTATCCCATGATATTACTTATTCATTAAAAATTACCAAGAAATTAGGTATGTTGATAAAGATGGACATGTCTAAGGCATTTGATAAACTCAGTTGGAAGTACATATGACAAGTCCTCCTCGCTTTTGGATTTTTGGACAAATGGACCAATTGGATTCTCTCTCTCACCTTTGGATATTTCTTCTTGATCCTCATCAATGGTTCACCCTCATCCACCTTTTCCCCTTCTCATGGCATCAAGAAATGAGACCCACTCTCCCCTTTCCTTTTTATTTTGATGGCAAAAGGTCTGGGATATTTCCTTAAAGTAGTGGAATCCGTAAAAATCAAAGGACCCCAATTTCATGGAGATAATATTGCTCCGTATCACTAGAAATTCATGGATGATACTCTTTTAATGGGATTTCCTACAACTCGAGAAAAATATGACTTCATGGCCACCTCTGGAACCAACATTAACTAGGGTAAGTATCAAGTATTTTTCTTTAATACTTCACATGTTATTCAATTAAATATCTCTCGAATTCTAGGATTTTAGTAGAGCTCCCTTTCTTCCAAATACTTGGGTAATCTTCTGCTTGAAAATTATCTTCGACATATCTCATGGGAGGACCTTCTCAACAAGATGGAGCAAAAGTTGTCTTCTTGGAAAAAAAATTCTCTCAATATCATGAGCAATATTACTCTCCTTAATTATTTTCTTCAAGAAATCCCCCTTTATCTATTCTCCACATTGGCTACACCAAAATTTATTCTTAAGGATGTTAAAAATTTGCAATGATATTTTCTCTGGGGAGGAGCTTGAAAATATAAAAAATGGGCACTGGTAGCATGGGAAAAAATTATGTCTTCCGAAATTGGTAAGGAATCTTGGCTTGAGGGATCCATAAATTTCTTATTGTGACTTTGGGGGCCAAAACCTAGTGGCGATGGCTCCATAGTCTAGGGGAACTATGGGGACAAATATGGAGAAGGAAATATGTAGCACACATGACCAAACAAGATCTGATCTGAATGAATGGCCTCAATGTTGGTTCTCACCTATGGAATGCAACCTGGAAGAATAAGCATTTAATCCAAAGCCATTATTTCTGGGAGGTATGAAATGGGAAATCAAATTTATTTTAGTAGGATTCTTGGAAACAAATTCCAAAGTTGTAGACAAGGGAATATCTTCAAACCATCCGATAGAATATGATGAACCAAGGAAAAATCCTTCTCTCTCATTATTGGGCTCCACCACCACCAACTTCTCACTGGAAATCTTGGCTACCATGGAAGCTTTGACTCCTCTCCCGAAGGGATTTGATTAGGAAACGTTTTGGCAAGACATGAGTGTTAGGAAAATCAAAATTTAGGAAAGTATGGACAAAGTCATGTGTGGCTATAGGCTTGGTGAAATATTTATTCTCCAAGAATCATACCACTTGGCGACAGAGCACTCAGATCTTCCCAGTCAGGAAATATGGCTTAAAATATGGAAACAAAACCTATGGCCAAAAGTATCTCTTTTTAGTTATCTCTTAGCGCATGGGAACACCCTTACATGGGACATACTCCTTTGAATAGGATTTTAGGGCCCTTCTATTTTTAATCTTTGCAAGTTGAATGAGGAAAATGTAGATCATCTTCTGAACTCCCATCCCTTTGCAACATCTTTATGGAACAAGGACACTACACTCTTCAGACAAACTAATTGAAATAGACTCATCCTAGTGGAAATCATATCCCATTGGAGACCATCTTCTTTCAACTACCCAATTTTAGACTGTGCTTGGAAGCTCTTCCTAGGCTTTTTTCTATGGGAAACATAAAAGGAACATAATAGAGGAATATTTAAATCCCTCTCTCAAGTGGAGTATATATGAAACGATATTAAGCAAAACCTCAAGGAAACAATTATAATCTCTCCCTAGACTGAGCAAGACTAGAAATGCAATGATCAAGAGGCAATCATTTTAAAGGTTCTCGACCTCAATCCCTCCAATGTTCTCCAGCCTATTTGAACAATGCCCCCTCATAGAAAAATTCTAAACAAATGGGAGCCTCGCCCTCCAGTGTTCATTAAACTCAACTTCGATGGAGCCTCCAAAGGCAACCCGTGACTAGTTGGATTTGGAGGCGTATTCAAGGATAATCAAAGGGAAATTCTCAAGATCTATGTCGTATTCCTAGGAACATATAACAACAATGCGTCATAGTTTTAAGCTCTGGAATTTGGTCTTCAACTGGTTGTTTGAAAAGGATATACCAAATTGATTACGGAGGGGTATTCTTAATTAATTGTCTAAATTCTCAAGAAGTTGCAACATGGCTCTCTAATAAAAAAAAATATCATGGATCGCATGCCTTGAAGAAGGATCAGAAATCATATGTAATATTCTTCCCAGGTCCCTTCTCTCATTACATCTCATCTCAAACGATATGGATAAACTTTTTGATTTAATTTCCAATGAAGGCCTCATGTATGACCAATCACCTCTAGATATATCTTGGGATGAAGCTACCCCGAAACCTATGAAGGAGAATTGTCTTCCCCTTGATCAAGTTGACAAGGTTCCCTCGGATGGGCTGATCGGTTGTTGACAAGGTTCCCTCGGATGGGCTGATCGGTTTATAAAACCCGTGTGATCAAGTTAATGCTTTGCCACTTGTTCCCATTTACACTCCAAAGTTTGGGACAAATGGTAGGGAAAACACATCATTAATATGCATAGGGTTATGACATTGGTTGGGAACCTCCGAGATATTATGGTTCTCCATTAATTGTTTCCCTCCAACTTGGGGCATGATATGCACATTTGTATAGGCCAGTTGACTCCCCGTCTACTTGATATGCACAATTTTATAGTTTTTTTGTCTTTATTTATGAGCAATAGTAATCACAAGCATATTACTAGACTATGTAGCAAGTATATAGAAAGTGTTAGTCTTCTTCTGGATAGGTATTGATTCAATGCTCACTTTATAACTCTTTGGACAAAGTACTTATTCTTTTATTGTTGGTCAGGCTTACCCAATAGAAGGTCAATAGCCAATGTTTATGTTTAATGCTTTTCCGACTTTAACATAAAGTTTATAGCTAGCTTAATTTTTTTTATGTCAATATTATATTATATACAATCAACCATATACACAATTATAAATTTTGTAGTATTATTATAACATAATAAATCATAAATTACAAATATAATAATAAATTGAACATTTGCACAATAAATAATAAATAATAATTATCTCAATATTATGTGAT
>JZKD02S1737093.1:4133-22231 GCA_000966675.3 Picea glauca | reverse complement strand
CAAAAAATCCAACCATGTTAAGGGTTGGTGTGGCTCAGGCCGGGTGCGATCCCTGGGTGATTTTGACGGCTTAGATGCCCCTGAGTCGCGGTTTCTCAAGCCACAAGTTAATCGCATAGCCAACAGGTCCCGCACAAATTAACAATAATAATAATAATAATAATAATAATAATAATAATAATAATAATTATTATTATTATTTAGTTTTGTATATAATTAATTGTGTATTACATAATATTGACATAATTATTATTTAGTGAGTAATTGTATAATTTATATTATTATTATTAAAATATTTTTAATTGATATTAATTTATAATTAGTTACTATATTTTAATTTATAATAATACTTAAAAAAATCATAAAATAAATTTCTATAATATAAATTTGTATATAGGGTATTACATATCACATAATATTGAGATAATTATTATTTATTATTTATTGTGCAATTGTTCAATTTATTATTGTATTTATAATTTATGATTTATTATGTTATAATAATACTACAAAATTTATAATTGTGTATATGGTTGATTGTATATAATATAATATTGACATAAAAAAAATTAAACTAGTTATAAACTTTATGTTAAAGTGGGAAAAGCATTAAACATAAACATTGGTTATTGACCTTCTATCGGGTAAGCCTGACCAACAATAAAAGAACAAGTACTTTGTCCAAAAAGTTATAAAGTGAGCATTGAATCAATACCTATCCAGAAGAAGACTAACACTTTCTATATACTTGCTACATAGTCTAGTACTATGCTTGTGATAGAGAGAATTACTATTGCTCATAAATAAAGACAAAAAAACTATAAAATTGTGCATATCAAGTAGATGGGGAGTCAATTGGCCTATACAAATGTGCATATCATGCCTCAAGTTGGAGGGAAACAATTAATGGAGAACCATAATATCTCGGAGCTTCCCAACCAATGTCATAACCCTATGCATATTAATGATGTGTTTTCCCCTACCATTTGTCCCAAACTTTGGAGTGTAAATGGGAACAAGTGGCAAAGCATTAACTTGATCACACGGGTTTTATAAACCAATCAGCCCATCCGAGGGAACCTTGTCAACTTGATCAAGGGGAAGACAATTCTCCTTCATAGGTTTTGGGGTAGCTTCATCCCAAGATATATCTAGAGGTGATTGGTCATACATGAGGCCTTCATTGGAAATTAAATCAAAAAGTTTATCCATATTGTTTGAGATGTAATGAGAGAAGGGACCTGGGAAGAATATTACATATAATTTCTGATCCTTCTTCAAGGCATGTGATCCATGATATTTTTTTATTAGAGAGCCATGTTGCAACTTCTTGAGAATTTAGACAATTAATTAAGAATACCCCTCCGTAATCAATTTGGTATATTCCTTCTCAAACAACCAGTTGAAGACCAAATTCCAAATCTTAAAACTATGACGCATTGTTGTTATATGTTCCTAGGAATACGACATAGATCTTGAGAATTTCCCTTTGATTATCCTTGAATACGCCTCCAAATCCAACTAGTCACGGGTTGCCTTTGGAGGCTCCATCGAAGTTGAGTTTAATGAACACTGGAGGGCGAGGCTCCCATTTGTTTAGAATTTTTCTATGAGGGGGCATTGTTCAAATAGGCTGGAGAACATTGGAGGGATTGAGGTCGAGAACCTTTAAAATGATTGCCTCTTGATCATTGCATTTCTAGTCTTGCTCAGTCTAGGGAGAGATTATAATTGTTTCCTTGAGGTTTTGCTTAATATCGTTTCATATATACTCCACTTGAGAGAGGGATTTAAATATTCCTCTATTATGTTCCTTTTATGTTTCCCATAGAAAAAAGCCTAGGAAGAGCTTCCAAGCACAGTCTAAAATTGGGTAGTTGAAAGAAGATGGTCTCCAATGGGATATGATTTCCACTAGGATGAGTCTATTTCAATTAGTTTGTCTGAAGAGTGTAGTGTCCTTGTTCCATAAAGATGTTGCAAAGGGATGGGAGTTCAGAAGATGATCTACATTTTCCTCATTCAACTTGCAAAGATTAAAAATAGAAGGGCCCTAAAATCCTATTCAAAGGAGTATGTCCCATGTAAGGGTGTTCCCATGCGCTAAGAGATAACTAAAAAGAGATACTTTTGGCCATAGGTTTTGTTTCCATATTTTAAGCCATATTTCCTGACTGGGAAGATCTGAGTGCTCTGTCGCCAAGTGGTATGATTCTTGGAGAATAAATATTTCACCAAGCCTATAGCCACACATGACTTTGTCCATACTTTCCTAAATTTTGATTTTCCTAACACTCATGTCTTGCCAAAACGTTTCCTAATCAAATCCCTTCGGGAGAGGAGTCAAAGCTTCCATGGTAGCCAAGATTTCCAGTGAGAAGTTGGTGGTGGTGGAGCCCAATAATGAGAGAGAAGGATTTTTCCTTGGTTCATCATATTCTATCGGATGGTTTGAAGATATTCCCTTGTCTACAACTTTGGAATTTGTTTCCAAGAATCCTACTAAAATAAATTTGATTTCCCATTTCATACCTCCCAGAAATAATGGCTTTGGATTAAATGCTTATTCTTCCAGGTTGCATTCCATAGGTGAGAACCAACATTGAGGCCATTCATTCAGATCAGATCTTGTTTGGTCATGTGTGCTACATATTTCCTTCTCCATATTTGTCCCCATAGTTCCCCTAGACTATGGAGCCATCGCCACTAGGTTTTGGCCCCCAAAGTCACAATAAGAAATTTATGGATCCCTCAAGCCAAGATTCCTTACCAATTTCGGAAGACATAATTTTTTCCCATGCTACCAGTGCCCATTTTTTATATTTTCAAGCTCCTCCCCAGAGAAAATATCATTGCAAATTTTTAACATCCTTAAGAATAAATTTTGGTGTAGCCAATGTGGAGAATAGATAAAGGGGGATTTCTTGAAGAAAATAATTAAGGAGAGTAATATTGCTCATGATATTGAGAGAATTTTTTTTCCAAGAAGACAACTTTTGCTCCATCTTGTTGAGAAGGTCCTCCCATGAGATATGTCGAAGATAATTTTCAAGCAGAAGATTACCCAAGTATTTGGAAGAAAGGGAGCTCTACTAAAATCCTAGAATTCGAGAGATATTTAATTGAATAACATGTGAAGTATTAAAGAAAAATACTTGATACTTACCCTAGTTAATGTTGGTTCCAGAGGTGGCCATGAAGTCATATTTTTCTCGAGTTGTAGGAAATCCCATTAAAAGAGTATCATCCATGAATTTCTAGTGATACGGAGCAATATCATCTCCATGAAATTGGGGTCCTTTGATTTTTACGGATTCCACTAGTTCTTTAAGGAAATATCCCAGACCTTTTGCCATCAAAATAAAAAGGAAAGGGGAGAGTGGGTCTCATTTCTTGATGCCATGAGAAGGGGAAACGGTGGATGAGGGTGAACCATTGATGAGGATCAAGAAGAAATATCCAAAGGTGAGAGAGAGAATCCAATTGGTCCATTTGTCCAAAAATCCAAAAGAGAGGAGGACTTGTCATATGTACTTCCAACTGAGTTTATCAAATGCCTTAGACATGTCCATGTTTATCAACATACCTAATTTCTTGGTAATTTTCAATGAATAAGTAATATCATGGGATATGATAATGATATCCAGGATCTACGAACCCTCTCCATATTCTGATTGCTCGAGAGATATTAGCCTTGGAAGGAGTGTCTTTATCTTGTTGGTGATGATTTTTGTTATGATTTTTTATATTACATTGCAGAGTGAGAACGTTCGAAACCTGTCAGGTCTTCCACATGATCCTCTCTAAGAACAAGTGTAAGAAAGGTGGCATTAAAATGAGTAAGGACCAAAAAAATTCTATGAGAATTCTCAACCAATTTGCATATGTCATGTTGGATTGTTAGCCAACATGCATGAAAGAAGTCAGAGGTGAAGCCCTTTGGCCCTGGGGATTTACCTTTAGGAATATCCATGGAATATTGTTCTACTTATGAAAGTGTAATTTTTGTGAGTAAAGCTACATTCTATTCTTGAGTAACTAGGGAGGGGATATGCATTGTGATTTTTTGAATTTCTACTTTGCGATCCCTCTGAGTTTCAGAAAGAAGAGATTGATTGTAATGTTTTAGTTCTTTCTCAATATCATCATGGGTTGTGATCTTATTACCTTGGCTATCTATGATAGTGGAAATTATGTTGTGGTTTCAATGTTGAATTATAGAGCGATGAAAGAATTTGGTGTTATTCTCTCCCTACTTCAACCAATGCACCCGAGATTTTTGTTTCCATAGTATCTCCTCTTGCTTAGTACATTTCTCAATTTGAGTTTGAATCTATGCATTTCGATTGATGAGTGTTTCACTCCTTCAGTCAAGGATAAATTTTTATTGGATTTAAAAATTTCCCCAAACTCTTCCTTATTCCACTACTGGAAATGAGAATTAATATATTTGAGGCGCAATTGGAAGCACGACATTACCGTACCCTAGAAAACAAGAGCCTCACTCCACCATGTTGGAGATAATTCACACACACCTAAGATACTTTTTCCTAAGGTTTTCCCTATGTTTATTAGTCACTATTCAGTCTCCTATAGTTTAGGGAGAATATTCCTCTAGGAGAATATTTTCTTCAGTTCACACTCCAGTTTGATCAATTGAGTGGAGTCTAGATGCCACATTGGGATCATCACCATGCAACATTGGGATCATCACCAGATAATGCACATTGTACTTTGTATTATCACCATACTAGTGAATTACTCATGATTCCCTGATCTCCTCCTGAATTCACTCTATTTCAGTCAGTTAACTAAAGACTGAGAGACTAGTTAACTCAGACTAGGTGGCAGTTCACTCCCATAACCACCTGAGACACTAGAATAGGTGGAAGTTTACTCCCGTAACTATTTGTGTGTGTCCAAATCAATCTATACCACCACTATGGTGTATTGTATTCTCCTCCAGTGCACATTAGTTGAGTTATACATAGTATATCATGTGTAAATTATCATTCATTCATTTGGTTAATGATAATTCTTCCATTCTTTCTCTCTTGTTTCTCTTTTCTCATATTCTCTCTGTAAATTGTGTATTTCATTTTCTATATAGATATTTTATGTGAAGGTTCAACACATTTACATGGTATCAGAGCCGACAAACTCCTAGGGAAAAGACACACCAGATTATTTTTGCAGGTACCGAAGATTGAAGACAACGGAAAAATGGAATTTCCAAAAGAATTCATTCTTACACCATACAATTTATTTGCATGGAAAGAGAAGATGATAGTGAATATTCAAGGCATAGAATTATATAGGTTAACCATGGAAACAGATACCGAACCCACATCAACCATATAAAAATCCAAGTATATGAATCGAATGGATGAAGCGTTTGGAACTATTTGCAGTCTCATTTCACCTAAACTCTGTTGTCACATATCCTCTTCTAAAACCCCCAATGAAGCATAGACCAACATGGAAGGTATTTTTGGAAAACATGATGATATGAGTGGACACATGCGCGAGGTGGAATTTCTCACATTGGATCCAAAAACCTTCAACAATCTCCAAGATTTATTTACCAAATATAAGGATTTGTTGTCGCAAATCAAGGTTTGCGGGGTTGATAAATATAATGAGAAGAAACAAATGGTACTTAAAATTATCTCCAAACTTGGTCCAAAATATTTAGTGTTTATATCCACATTTCATTCAGTTAGGCTTGTTGATTAAGGTTGGTTGTCATTGATGTCAACCCTTGAAGAAAGCCCCATAGCACAAGGTTTGGGTAATGAAACCAAGATTGTTTGATGTAAAGATGACTCATTATTGTCTTGTCATGGTTGATAAGAAGTACAAATGGATGAATTCCAAAGTGGTCCCCATATGGTGAAAACCCTCACGGGAAGACGCTTTGCGGAGTGAAAGAACCCATGCTTATTTGAGGAATAATGAGATGAAGGACAATGAATTTGTGAGTGAAACTATCCTAGATGGATAGTGTTTGTCACGTCGTTTTCGGTGGTATGTGGAACGTCACATAACTCCTCACGGTTAGAGAGTTGTGACCATATGAAGTTGGAGAACCCTCATGAGTCTCATAGAAGCCCCCAAGAGTCAAGGTTTTTTGCAAAAATAAATTATTTTAAATGAAGAAGCCCTAAAATAAGGAAAGTGTAAGGCTACATGAAGATATAAATAAGAGACAAAGCTCACTCATAAAAAAACACACTTGTACATATTGTATATCTATTTTCTAGTGTAAAACTTCTTGTAAATACTTGTGGATACATCTGAAGTGGCGAATGTCTGAGGTAGCACGAAGGGTTGACGGAGAAATTCTTGGATTTACAGAAAACCCTATTTTTTGGTGCGTACATAGGATGTCTATGTATAGGGTGTGTATACACGATCTGTCTATGTATAGGGTGCGTACAATGCATAGGTTGTCTGTGTATAGGGAGCGTACATGTTGATAAAGTCATGGAAACTTGAGAAGATGAAGATGCAAAAGTTCTAGATTCTGAGATCAAGCTCCCAGGAAGGTCTAAAGTGCTCAGATACATCAGATCCATCCATTGGTTCAAAAGGTATGTCTTATTTCTATGAATAGTTTGATTTTGATGTATGCATGAGGAATGGCAATGGAGATTTGAGGATTCTCCCTAGAAAGACTAGTGGATACATGTGATCTTTTGCATAAGTCAGATCTATAGAATTATAGTGCTGGTATGATCATCATTGATACTTCTTATGAGGCACATCTTATATTTCTTGGCATATGGATAAGGGTTTTTATGGTACCTAGTTGAGAGCTTATACTTGTGTAGTAGTTGATGTATTAAGAGACTGAATATCAGAAAGAGGTTGATGACTAAGATCATGTGAGGGATATTATACTTGTTCATGATTACACATACCTATATGAAACATGACTAGAGAGAGACATACTTACCTTGAGTAAAGGTTATATATGAGAATGAATGCATAGGGTACAGTTACAGTCTGGATACACTGACAGGTTACAGATCTATGTGAAATAAGTTACAGAAGGTCATAAGTTTTTCAAGAAAAGGAAACCCTAGTTTTCAGAAGGCATACACAGGCTGCATAACAGATTGGTAGTGTACATATGTGGGTTGCATAACAGATAGGGCATGTACATACATGAGATGTAACACTACAGGTCACGTATCTTTGTAATTTTTGTAGATACATGTTCAATTCAGGTACAGATTGATTACAGGGAAGTTGTACATTTTGGATACAGGTTGTTACAGTTGTACAACAGTATATCTCACAGTGAAAGATTGATAGTGATTCCATCACTCTACTTATACTTCAGGTCGGTTGGACGGGGCAAGGACAGGTGGTTGTAGCCACCTTCCAGTTATAGCCGGAGAACATAGGGGGTTGTATCCTCCTTCTAGTTGTAGACAGAGAATTGGGGATTTGGAGCTTCCCTCAGGTTGTAGCTTGAGAAACTAGGGGGTTGGACCCTCCTTCTAGTTGTAGCTGGAAAATAAAGGAATTTGGTGCTTCCAATGAATGCAATTCTTCAAGACATATAAGAAAAATAACTATGTGGTTTTCTCCTGATTTGGGTTTCCACGTAAAACACTAGTGTACTGTGTATGTGTGTGATTGTTCATTTCTTATTTCTCATTATTGGATAACAATTCTACATTGATATAACACTTGGATTATTTGGAGAAAAATGATTATAATTACACTATTACTAATTCACCCCCCCTCTTAGTAATCCACAAGGCTCACCTCTAGAGCCACCTAGAAGATGCCCTCTCTTGAGGTTTTCATTGAATCTTTGACACAAGAGAAAAACAAGCTCATTAATATGGGAAAAGTCAAAGGCCCAAAGGCACATGCACTTACTTTACAAGATGGTAGTGGTCATCAATATCAGAAATTTAAAGACAAATACAAAAGGAAAGAACATGCAAATCCAAATAAGGAAGGGTAGTCAAAACCCTTCAACGATGCCTCCAGATACAAAGGTGGAAAGGGAAGAAAATGGGAGAAATGCACTTAATTCCATAAAGGATTCCATCCAGAATATGCATGTATGCAGAAAAAGATAGATCAAATGGCCCAAATACTTCAACAAAACAACCTTGGAGATCGCATCCCCAAGGGTGCCAAGAAGAAGAAGCCAGAAGATCAGAATCCCAATAAATACAATTCTAGTCATCGTTTGATTTCCATCAACTCCTCTCTCGATACTTGGATTGTAGATTTAGGAGAATCACACCATATGTCAGCCACAAAAGAAGTATACTCTTCATTGGATGCATGAAAATCTCCTCCTATTTTGATGGGGAAAACTCTCCAGTCGAGGTCACCAACAAAGGAAGAATTGAACTCACCAATGGAAGCTTTGAGAATGTGCTTCACGTTCCCAAATTTTCTGTCAATATTCTCTTTGTGTATCATATGACAAAATCAGACATTGAAAAGAGAGTCATATTCACACATGATGATGTGGATATCTATGACATGCAAACCAATTCCAAGGTTGCTACCGATGAGGTAAATCATCAATCTAGACTCTACACATTTTCTAAATTTATTGAACCGGATTCTACATTATTTCTTACCTATGTTGATGAAAGCAGTAGGATATGGCACGAAAGGTTCAAGAATTTAAATTTCAGATATATGCAACAAATTAGCAAGCAAGGAATGGTTGATGGTCTACCCAACATCCACTTCTCCAACGGAATTTTTGAGGGATGTGTTCTTGGAAAATACCGTCAAGAGAAATTCGACAAAGGAAAGAATCATAAGGATTCCTTTCCTTTAGATATGATCCATAGTGACCTCATGGGCTCTTTTGAACATCCATAAATCAATAAATCAAGATATGTGCTCATTTTTGTTGATGATTTCTCAGGCTTCACATGGATTTTCTTTCTCAGGCAAAAATCATAGGTCTTTCAACACCTCAAAGATTTCAAAGCCCTTGTTGAGACACAATTAGGAAAGAAAATCAAAGTCCTTCAAACAGATAATGAGGGAGTATATGTCAACCATGAGATACTGAATCTTTTTCATGAGGTCAATATTCAGTTGCAGAGCATAGTTCCTTATACTCCGCAACAAAACAGAGTTGTTGAGCGAAAAAATAGATCTCTAAAAGCGATGGCATATTGCATGCTACATGAAAAGTCACTTCCACAGAGATTATGGGATGAACCACTTAATTGTGCAACCTACATCCAAAAAATATCTCCCCGTATATCTGTCAAGGATAATACCCCCTACGATGCTTGGAGAAGCCTTAAACCGGAAGTGACCCACTTCCGTATTTTTGGTTCATGTGCATGGGCCATAATTCCCTCTGAGAAGAGGAAGGAACTTGATCCATAGAGCACATAGTGTATCTTTGTTAGATAACCTAACGGTGTGAAGGGATATAAACTCATTGATATTTCCTCGTACCGAATCATCATTGAGAATAGTGTTCAATTTGAGGATTTAGTGTCTTTCATGTACCTTAGCAGCCACATGCATACACTTTTGTTCTTTCACCTATCAGAGATGATGAGCATGTACATTTCGACTCTTCTTCAGATGAGAGTTCTGACTTAGAGGATTCAGATGATCCATATACAGATTCAGTATAGTCAAATGTAGAGTCAATGCATGCAGATGCATATGTAGAGCCAGAGTTGAGGCCCAAGTGGGCTAAGACTAATCTTCAGGATGCAGGGGATCTTGTTGGGGATCCAATTGATACTAGGAGGAATTGATCTGATTTTGAGGAGCCTCCTCTTGGACTCACTTCCACTGAACTGATGCCACCTAGGCATATTTTCTTGGTTCAGTCTTCAGATCCACAGTCCTATGGCGAGGCTGCTAGAAATCCATTTTGGGAATATGCCATGCAGGAGGAGTACAACTCCCTCCTCAAGAACCAGACTTGGGATCTAGTTCCCCTTCCTTCAGGGAGGAAACTTGTTAGGTACATATGGGTCTACAGGAACAAGAGCACAACATATGGACATGTTAGCATATACAAATCTAGGTTGGTTTCCAACGGCTTTCAATAGGTGCACAGTATTGACTATGATGAGACCTTCGCTCCAATAGCGAAGATGGATTCCATACGTTTGGCACTTGCCATTGCGATATCCAAAGGATGAGAATTCCATCATATGGATGTGAAGAATGAATTTCTTCACAAAGATCTCTCTGAGGAGATCTATATTGAGAAACCCCAGGGATTTATGCGGGATTCATCTTTGGTCTGTCGACTAAAGAAGTATCTTTATGGCCTCAAGCAGGCTCTGAGGGAATGGTATGCCAAGATGGACACCTACCTGCTTTCATAGAATATTTTATGTTGTAAGTCAAACCCGTATGTTTACATGCTCAAGACAGATGATTCACTTCTACTCCTAGTTTTGTATGTTGATGATTTTATAATCACCAGTTGCTTGACTTTAGTGATTTTTGTAGTCAAGAGGATTCTACATGACAGGTTCTTTATGATGAACATGGGTCTGCTACATTTCTTCCTTGGACTCAAGATCAGTCAGGATGCATCAAGCATCAAACTGTCTTAGGCCAAGTATGCACGAGATCTTCCTGAGAGATTTCACATGATAGACTGCAAGTCTTCCCCGACTCCTTTCCTATCAGGAGTCATACTTTAAGATGGAGGGGACACTCCACTAGTTGAAAACACATTGTACAAACAACTAGTGGGGAGCTTGTTGTATCACACACACTCTGGACCAGACCTCTCCTATGCAGTTGGAGCAGTCTCCAGGTTCATGTAGGAGCCGCATGAGCTACATTGGAGGGCTAAAAAGTGTATCCTTCGATACATATAGTGAACCATCACATTTTGGATTCTATGCAGTAGAATCTAGATTGGACCTCATTAGGTTCATTGATTCTGACTGGGATGGTGATAACATTGATTGCAATGCCACATCTGGTTACTCACTCAGTCATGGTTTTGGGTCTATCTGGTGGTTGAGCAAGAAGCAGGTTGTTATTACTCTATATTCAGACGATGAAGAGTATAGAGGGGTAGTTAACATAACCATTCAGGCTATGTGGCTACAACATTTTCTCACTGATTTGGGCATTCAGTTTCATCGGTCGATCGTCATCTAGTTTGACAACCAGAGAACTCTAAAGTTCTGTAGAGATCTAGTTCAGAGGAAGTGAACGAAGCACATCGATATCCACATGCACTACATTTGGGACTTATTACATGAGGGGATCATCAACCTGCAATTATGTCCTTCAGAAGAGCAAATTGTAGACATCCTCAACTAGACCTTCACTGAGCAGAAGTTCCATTCTCTAAGTAGTCATCTTGGAGTGAAGGACACAACTCCATAGCAACTGTCAGTTCTTCATTTTACATACATTGTACTTTGAGGGGGGGGTTTCCCATGAGGTTTTTCCTCTTTCCTCTTTTATTTGAGTGTATTTTGTGTATTTGGGTACCTAACATGGCCTCATTACCAGGATCCATTCTTTATTTTCACCATAGTGAGGTTCAGGGGGGGGTGTTGGAGATACTTCACACACACCTAGGATTTATTTTTCCTAAGGTTTTCCCTATGTTTATTAGTAATTATTCAGTATCCTATAGTTTAGGGAGAATATTCCTCTAGGAGAATATTCTCTTCAGTTCACACTTCAGTTTGATCAATTGAGTGGAGTCTAGATGCCACATTGGGATCATCACCATGGAACATTGGTATCATCACCATCTAATGTGCATTGTCCTTGGGATTATTACCAGACTATTGAATTACTCATGATTCACTTATCTCCTCCTCACTTCACTCTATTTTAGTTAGTTAACTGAAGACAGAGAGACTAGTTAACTTATACTAGGTGGCAGTTCACTCCCATAACCACCTAAGAGACTAGACTAGATGGAAATTTAGTCCCGTAACTGTTGATGTGTGTCCATATCACTCTAGACGACCACTATGGCACACTATGTTCTCCTCCAGTGTGCATTAGTTGAGTTATACAGAGTATATCATGTGTAAATTATCATTCATTCATTTGGTTAATGAGAATTCTTCCATTCTTTCTCTCCTGTTTCTCTTTTCTCATATTCTCTCTACAAACTATGTATGTCATTTGCTAGCTAGATCTTTTTTGTGCGGGTTCAACACATTTACACACTATTTAGCTATATTTTATTGGAAGGATGGGTTGTCAATACATAATGCTTCAAAGTGAAATGGTTGGTTCTTGGGACTACCTTGCGAGTCAAAATATAGTTTGAATGGCCATTCATCTAAGTCCATGCTCAGTAAGATCGTGGCACTAATACTGAGGCAAGTAAGTATAAGGGATTATGAAATTAGAAAGTGATATGGTCTCGAAGATAACTAGTGGATGCCACCTCCTTTATTATTCCAATTGTGCAGACCATTTGAGGTTGACAAATCAATCATGTTTAAATTATGGATTGTTTTCTTGGAGCACTATGAATCTGTTTCTAGGAGAAAAATGTCTCCTCATTTTTATTTAAGAGACATGATCATGTTGAAGTCTCCCCCCATTATCCAATAGTAGTCTACCAGAACATAGTAGGTATCTTCAAGAGATCTCAAGAAGATAATAATTTCAATGGTATAATGAGGTCCATATACATTGGTAACGAATCTTGTGTATGCCAATCCAATAATTTGAAAGGTTGTTAAGGTTCTCTGAGTAGAGAAATAAATTGAGAGTACAATTTTTTAGGGATGACATAATAAGGTTATTCCTACTACTATCCCTTGTGCATCTGTTTCCATTGATTGACATCCCCACCAACTGGAAGATGCAATATTTGAGATTGATTCCCCTGCACATTTAGTTTTCTAAAGCATTCCTATATTCATTTGTTCCTCAACAATTTTGTTTTTGAGAAGCATGTGTTGGGACAAGAATTAACCATAGAGGAGAATAGATTCAAGAGCATTGATGGTGTCTAAAGACATCATTGCATTGAATCATGAGCATGATCCATGAGATTGAAAATAGATCTCTTGATGATGTCTTAGACTGATCACAAGGATTGTTTATAAATAGGTTTCGGTCATGGACCAAACCAGCAAACTCGGGTGGTGTCGGTTGCACTTTTCCATAAAATGTGGATCTGGGATCCTAAGAGGACATGGTCAACCAACAATTTAGTTGGTCATCGACCCAAAGAATTGGTAAACCCACTTAATCAAAAAGGTGAGGTTTACAATGGAACCACATGTTCCAACAACCTCTCATAAACTCAACTTGGAGAAAAACAAATTTACACAGCTATCCCACCTGAAATTTTTCTGACTACAAAAGTTGATCACAATATGGTACAACAACACTCTTTATGAAGTCTGATAACCGTCAACATGGATCAAGGAAAAAATGAATTCATCCAATGCAAACTAGTTGAAAAATCCATTTTCTAAACACGGTCCCAGTCAGTCAGTCAATTAGACAAAAAGACAACACCAACCGACCGATGAGTTGACTAGACAAGAAATGAACCAGTGTAATCAATTTCTATCAATCAAACAAACCTTGCCAAGCTAGACAATAATTATATTAAAACAGTCTTTGTATCAAGTACAATAAGCAGAAGTATAGATCCTAACAATACAGTCAAACATGGTTTGGTCGTTCTCAGTAGATCCAAGCACATCAATCAAGTTTACAAATCCACAACTTCAATTACTCCCCCCCTTAAACACAACTGAGGGATCAAATTATCAACAATAGATTTTTTTCAAAACAGTAGTTGATGAACAATAGCTAGTTGAAATTCAGTCAAAAAATACACAGTCAAAAAACTTCCACTCGACTGTCATTTTAGGTCAAATATCAATCGACCAATATCCCATTCAAACATTAGTCGATTTTCATGTTGATTCAAGACTAGGTTCGACCACTACAAAGCAATCAGTAATGAATAGGAATGTTGTACGACTTTATAACCAACAAAACAAAATGATAGAAACTCCTCAAACATTTGGTTAGATGTGCCTATGACCACTCATCAATCTAATAAAAATATATCCCGGTAGTCGGTACAGGTCCATGGTTATGTCTTTCACATCTCTTCTACAAAGATCGGAAATAATAATTTCCATTCCTTTGATTTATATGGCAATGATGATGATAAGTCATATATTTTTGTGTTGGATGAGAAAGAGATATATGTTTAGTGTTTGGTGTACTCTCGGGAGTAGAAAAATTTAGTATCAACAACAATAACATTCTCATATTCTAGCATAATCAGTTTAGCACAATTAATAATAGATTTATCTTCCAGTAAATTAGTATGAACTCCACCTAAAAAAATAAAACTTCCCTGGTTACAGCAAGGGCAAAGGTAGGAAAGGAGGAAACAACAACATAATATAGGTTGAGTCGTCAAATTTCATCCTTTTCACCATTCAAATCAATTATTTTTAACCATTTTACCTTAGCGTGTCACCCATTCATTATATGTTTCGTTGTGTTTCTTTGTGAATATACCACAATAAGATTACAAGTAATAAAGTAGTTAATTATCATTATTTTCCTTTATTTTTGATGAATTAGGAAGTATTTTTGTTGGTTCTACTAATGATGGTATGCCTAGCTTGGTTCCTATAGCTTCTATGCAGTTCTCCGAGGTTGGCATATGTATGCATCTCTAAGGAATATTTTGAAACATATGTTTTGTTCCTAAGGGTGATGACATGGATCTATGTTTCTTAATTCATACCCAAGCCAATTCCACAGGTCTCGAGCTCATGATTTACAATTCGGACAACCTGTTCGAGGAAGAATCGAGTAATGAACTTCTGGTGCAATTTCTGAAAAAATGAAGAAGAATATGGAAAATCTACGACATGGGTTTTGTCTAGAACATCCCTAATTAGGTGACATTTGAAATTTCTACAAAAATATCATGGATTGGGAGATATGCGTGGTTCTTCGAAAGGGTCTTTGCTTGTTGTGGTCATTGGCAAGCTATGTCCCAAACAAGGCAACTAGTTAGTAAAAGAACCAACTCCATCCTATTCTCAAACATTTTATGATAAATTAATCCAATGGAATATGATACTGAGTTTTTCTTCAACCAAGATCCACTAAAAATACATAAAGACAATGTTTTGTAAATCTTTCCATAGCTTTGACAATCCATATTTGGGAGATTGGTTTCAATCCAACCCTTTATTTGTATAAAATGTATGGGATAATCATAGGGGAAAATTGATCCAAGTGGATATCAGTGGCCACCCACCTTTTCCAACTGGTTCAAAACAGTTTTCTGGCAATTTTGGTAATTTACTATTTTTAGTAGCTTTTCACTTCCGGAGTCGTTTTGAGGCCCTAAACGATGTTTTTTGGGAAAAAAAATATAAGTTCCTGCAATGTTTCCCCCAAAATGAATCTCATTGATGATACCTTTCCAATGGGCTATCATACGCCTAAAATGGAGATCATATGCAAAAGTTACGACCCTAGGAAGTTGATGTACTAACTTACCCAAATGGGGACCACATGACTTTTGGCGCTTCATCTCCTAGGGTTAGGTTTTTGGATGTCTAGGGTTTATCGAATTCCTGTTTATTGTAAAAATTCCTTCAGAGCTTCATTGTAATCATGTTCTTGCGAATGAGCACAACCATCACATCTCTTCTCAGAGATAAGCTGCCACCATTCCAACAAGCTTGTTTCCGCTGCATTTTACAGTTTCAACTTATTTCCTTATTGAATAGAAAACCAGTTTTACTGTATCTCTGTTATTTTGTGTTAAGAACTTGTTAATAATCTGTATTCATTTTTTTCTTCTCATAAAATCCGGATCAATGGTATCAGAGTGGTCTTCTCCTTGTCGTCTTAATGTATGTCCCCAACGAGGTCGGAGTATAAAGAGTTGGGTCTCGAGCTTGTTTCTCTTGAGGACAAAAGCTCTCGCATTCCCAAGTGACCTCTCATGGAAGGAGAAAATAAATATGACGGAACAGGAGATCCTTTCAAACTGTTGATTGAGGAAACCCTCATGCAACAAAGGAATGAGATGATGGATAGTTTCGCGCAAATCCTTCACAACTACCAATAGGAAACACATCTTCTTCGAGCGGAGGCATCACCCCCTTCAAGGTACAAATAAACTTCGATATTCCTATATTTGAAGGTCAGATAGATGTAGATGTTATAGACAAGTGGTTGAATCTACTAGAAGGGTATGTTTTTGTCCATAACTTTTTGAATAGAGAAAAGATTACTTTTTCACTCCTCAAAGTCGTTCCCCATGTCAAAGATTGGTGGGAAACTTTCTGTGAGCAAAAGGAAACAGAGGAACCCTTATTATTTACAGTCACAACCACCTAGGAATCCTTCAGGGATGCTATTAAGGAACAATACTACCCTGTCAATATGAAATGGACCACATTGTGGCAAGAAAGAGACCAAGTAGTGCAAGATTTCACAAATATCTTCCATACCTTGCGCACCAAGATGGGTATCAAAGATTTAGAGAGACATCTGGTGCTCAAGTATCGCGATGCTTTGCATAGATACATCCAGACTAAAATGGAATTTTTAGACATCTCATCATTAGGCACAGCCTACCGGTATGTCGTCAAAATCAAGCAGAAGCTCAAACAAAATATGTAGCAATTTGGGCCTGAGAACCCCTCACAACAAAATCTAGGAAAGGGCGGCCCCAACCCACAGAACAAAGGATGAAGAAAATATGGACAATATCAGGACAACCAGTCCAAGACACAAGCAAAGAAGGACTCCGGAAAGACAAAGAAAGATACCAGGAAGTGGTGTGACTTCCATAAGATCCCTTGGAATAACACTGCTGACTGTCTCTCAAAGTAGTAGCTGGTGGCCAAAGTGAAATCCTCTGAATTAGATGCATGTTCTGAATCTAATCCAGAACCAGAAAGGGGAAGATGGATAATTAATGCGGAACCTAGTGCCACCGTTGCTACCACCAAGCTCCAGCCTGGTGAACCAGACGAGCCAGAAGAAGGAGAGAGCCTCTTCCATTCACATATGTGGGTAAAAGGAACCCCACTGCACTTCATCATTGATAATGGTAACCAGAAGAACCTCAACTCAGTAGAGGCCGTCAAGTAGTTGGCCCTGTCGACAACATAGCACCCACAACCCTACACCATTAGATGGCTCCACCAAGGAATCGATCTCTTTGTTAGCCAACAGTGTCGATTTTCATATGACATCAAGCCCTTCAAAGACAAGGTGTTGTGTGATGTTTCTCCTCTCAAATTTTGTGATGTTCTTTTGGGCCAACCTTATTTATGGAAACATCATGTTGTATATGAGTCTAGGCCTCGTACTGTTATTATTACTTTGAACGGAAAATTGTACAGGATACTCGAGGCAGTTCCACCTAGTGCTATTTCCTTGATCTATACTAAGAAATGAAGGAAGTTCATCTCTCATATGGGGAAGTTTGTCTTCTTTGTGATTCTCTCTCAGAATAAGCGAAAGATCACAAACACATCCAGGGTCTCTGCGACCGACCTCTCCACATAGCAGAGATTTCCTCATTTGATGGGGGAACTCAATGAAATGGATACCATTGATTCTTAAGGAGGGAGGATTGATCAAGGTGGATATCGGTGGCCAACCACCTTTTCCAACTAGCTCAAAACAATTTTCTGGTAATTTTGGTAATTTTCTATTTTTAGCAGTTTTTCACTTCCGGAGTCATTTTGAGGCCCTAAACGATATTTTTTGGGAAAATGGTGAGAACTATATAATTTCCTTTGCTATTTCCCCCAAAATGAATATCCTTGATGATACCTTTCCAACGGGTTATCATACGCCTAAAACAGACATCGTATGCAAAAGTTATGACCCCGGGAAGTTGATGTACTAACTTAGCCAAATGGGGCCCACATGACTTTTGGCGCTTCGTCTTGTTAAATATATTGTATCCTCAACAGACTAACCGTACACTGCCAGCTGCACTGGACAGTTGTACTTTCTATTTCTGTCTTGCTCGAGCATATATAAGCTCAGCTATTTCCTATTGTTTGGGACTCTTCAGTTCTGTTCTGTATTTCTTCATACATTTGAATATA
>JZKD02S1737082.1:94226-117218 GCA_000966675.3 Picea glauca | reverse complement strand
TGTCAATAAATGTTCTTCATCACACACATATATATAATTTAAAATAAAAATAAAAATATTAAATTAAGTATAAAGTTTTTATTTTATTTTTTTAAAATTAAATATTAATAAAATGAAATTAATAAATAATAAATATTCTTCATCTCACACATATATATAATTTAAAATAAAAATAAAAATATTAAATTAAGTATAAAGTTTTTATTTTATTTTTTAAAAATTAAATATTAATAAAATGAAATTAATAAATAATGATTATTAAAACTTTATTAAATTAAACTTTAATAAAAATAATTAAAATTTTATTTATTTATTTTAATATTTTTCTTTTATAATTCTAAATATGAAAGTAAATATTTCCTTGCCCTTATAAATTTATCGAATAAATAATCATTAAAATTAATAATATTAAATTTAAAGTGAATATATAAGATATTTTAAAAAGTGTATTTCATTCTCCACTTTTTAATATCATAAAGATAATGAATTATTTTATTTCATAAATAATTGAAATCCAATTTCCACTTTCACTTTTTATAATATTAGCATACCTTTATTTTAATCAGACTTTTATGATTGACCTTTTAAATTATTTTCTTTAGATAGATAAATAAATATAATAATATATAATCTCAATTTTCATATATTCTTTATCCATACTTATTTTTACTATTTTCATTACAATTAAACTTATTAATATAAGAGACAAAATAATAATCATCATCATTATTTTGTTATTTTCACTTTCTTATTTTATTAGTTTTTATTGGAGGGACTATAACATTCGATACAACGTTGAATGGGTATTAGTTCTTGCATTGAATTTCAATTTTATTTTCATTTCTAATGTTTAACATAGGAAAGTGTCAAAAATACTTTTATTTTAATTAAGATAAATAAATAAACAAATTTTCTGTCATATCATTGGCCCTCAACTTTCACTTCTTATTATAGAGGTGACGACGGAGTGCATTAATACCTCTTCATAATATTTATTGTTGGTCAAATCCATTTAATTAGTTCCTTGGCGGTCTAATCATAGTTTAAATGTGTTCATAATTACATGTTTGGTTTTAATTAGTCCCTACCACCAGGGACTATAGAAATCGGTTTCTCCGTTGTAAATGTACCCACATTTAGTTTTGGCTTGATCTGATTCGCCAATAGCCATGCCACCAAACATCCCACGAAGATCCCTTGTCTTTCATGAAAAAATAATATACTGGACATTAATATAATAAATATTGGTTGACGTTGTCCCCTGATCTCGCCTAATCCCAGACATGGATCGATCACCTCGCGCGTCCTATTGTAAAACTATTCAATATTTGGTATCTCTCACACAATAATTATCCTTATAATATCCAAATTATATACCTTATAATATAATTTGAAACAATCACATTTATTTTAATTTAGCCTTTAGATTTTGTTAATTAAAATTTATCTTAAAATCTTTAAAATAAAATTAATTTATTTTAATATTAAAAAAATCTAAAATTAAAATAAATCCATATAAAAGCAATTTTTTTTTGGAATATTCCTCGTTAGCTAAGGTAAAAATTTTAATAGCTTCTTCTGCACATGTGATTTCTTTCCATTGTAGAAATCATTAACATAACCAAAGCTAAATTCGCCCTCGCTCCTACAAGTTGAAAGACCTGCATATGCCCTGAAGAAGGAATTGTCTTTGCATCCATCTTCAAAAAGTATTTTACATGAGAACAAAATTTATCTTGTAATATTTTTTTTGTACCATTTGTCTCATAGAGAAACCGAATGGTAGCTACTAAATCACTTACAAGCTACCATGAATGCGGAAGTGTTGTGCTTTGCATGCAACCAACCAACTGAAGTGTTACATTATTGGTGACATTGTAGACTTCCAAAGTGACCAAGAACCTTTATGACATGATTTTTTACGGGGGGATAACTCTTGTTTATAATCCCAATGCACATGGCACCCACAATTACCACAAGCCAACATTTGTTCCTCTCTTTAGACCAAGTGATGAAATTGCGGGGGGTAGCTCATTGATAACCATCGTACAAGTTTTGTGTGCACAATAGATATGAAGCATAGATTTCTCCTTTGTATAAACAATCAGAGCAATGTCGGAATATCGGATCGGGTTTCTCCTTACCACGATCACAACATATAATGCATTAGGGAACCGATAAGTTGGTACACCAGTGTTGTGGCACAAATAATAATAACTTACAAGGACTGGGAAAGAACCTTCAATGATATTTTTGGCATGATAAAAAAAGTGCATTTTGAGGATTAAAAATTTCACGGCATATCAAAGAAAACCATTCCCAAAAGACACCTAGGCCAATTGCCTCCTCAATTATAAAATCCACTAAAATCCCTCCCTGCAAAACTTCAGATTCTGAATAAGTCAACAATTCAAATGATTATATCAGCAACTGAGATCTGTGAATAATAACCTCATGTCACTCATCATGGTCATTCTGTGGTTCAAGAAACATTTCCATCACAAGTAACTTCTTAGACTCTAAATCAAGAAGAGACCCATAGTCAAGTAGCCAAAAATGGTCATGATGCCACCACAACTATCTAATAAGAATGTTTAAAGATGGGCCACACAATTGCAGTTTCAATATAAATTCTTCCATTAAATCGTCATACAACTTAGCAATGGCATGCAAGCCTTTCAGAATGACAAGGAATGGATCCCAACTAAAAGGATGACCGTCAACTGATGATGTCCCTGGAGAAACCACAACATCTTCAACAAATACAAGGAAACTTTCAATCTCAAGTAGTAACTTCTTGAAATAAGTCATTTGTGGGATCCACTCTCTTCATTTAGGGAAACAAAACAATTGGTAATAAATGCATGTTTCAGACATAAATATTTTTGAAAACCTTTACTTTTGTCTTCTACATGAACTCCATTTGATGGCACATTGGATTCAACTTTGAAAACTTCTATGGATTTGCAAAGAGGTATCACAAAAGCTGTAAAATCATGCCCCTCTTTGACATGTTGTATATCTACTGACTTATCCTTAAGAGCACATGCCCTTGTTGTCCATCTTAAATTTGATGTCAATCTAATGGACAACTCACTCACAAAGGGAGAAAATTCTTGAACAATAGTCGATGTATTTGCATCATGAAAATAGTCGATGTATTTGCATCATGAAAATATTGACTCCCATGGGAAAAACCAATTGTGTCAAGCAGAGAATCGCTATAGTGGACCTCACCAAACCCTATCTTTAGGCCTTGAATGATAAACCGACCACACTATCAAACATGTCTTGTGAATAGTCCGACCCATTATTCTCCATTTGGACTTTGTACAATCTTTAATGTTGGTTTGTTCAATCTCTTACGCCAATTTTTTTTTAAACAATAGTGCTAGAGAAATTGTTGTGATTTGAATCTATTCTGAGCCATTTCTAAACTCTTTCAAGCAAAATTCCTCAATATTCTATCCAATTGATTCATAAAGTGTCAAACGCAACAAAAAAAACACCTCGTTGAAATGACATTTTATGTTTGATTCTCGTTGTTGTTCTTCTTCATCACTATACTTTAAGCACTGTCCATCTCATTAATTCAATTTTTTCTTAAAAGCTTTAAAATTAAAATCAAAATTAATTTATTTAAATATTAAAAAAAACTAAACTTAAAATAAATCTATGTAAAAGAAAATTTTGTTTGGAATATGCTCTTTCAAATTAAGAAGATGATGGCCCAAGAGAACCTGCCGAAGGCATATCTACATAGTAGTAGACATTATGACATGCCAATGACAATGGTTGGAAAGATAAAATCATTCCTTTTCTTTTAACCGTCTGCATTGCATGACGCTACTCCTTAGTAATGGCAATATCGAGGTCCTAACTCAAAATTTTGAGTAACTTACGAAAACTCTATCTACACTATAAAAAAATATGAAAGGGAATAGTTTGAATTTCATGATAGATTTTACCAGAAGCTCGGATTTCATGATGTTGCTATGTAGACAACGAAATTGATCTTTTTAATGGAAGAGTTTTCATTTCCTATTTTTWATCTTTTTCTAACTCATCTTCAACAAYAATTGCCTGCAAATTTYTAATGTTTACAACATGATATATTCAAATTATAAGATTAGTTGATCTTCAATTAGGAAACTTGAAAGCACACAAATCCTCCATCACTTAACAGTATGTTAATTGGTCAATATTTGCTCTTCACCTTCATGTTGATCCATTTCATCTTCAACAACAATTGCCTGCAAATTTCTAATGTTTATAACATGATATATTCAAATTATAAGATTAGTTGATCTTCAATTAGGAAACTTGAAAGCACACAAATCCTCCATCACTTAACAGTATGTTAATTGGTCAATATTTGCTCTTCACCTTCATGTTATCCATTTCGCACATAAACTTGTCTCCAACTGGAAACATCTAGTTCCATTTCACACATAAACTTGTTCGCAAAATCAACATACAAAAACATCACCATTACAATGACCCTTGTTTTATATATATATATATAACCACTACAATAACCCTTGTTTTATATTTATATAGCACCACTACAATGACCCTTGTTTTAATTTAATTTATTATATATATATATATATATATATATATATGATTTGAAAGGTTATAAATCCAATATTAACTCACTTTTTAGTAAGGAATGAATAACTCACTTTGCATATAAGATTGTATTCTTCAAAAGAGATAGCGTTTCAATATAATATCCACAAGCATATTTTTTATATCCACACATATTTTTATATTCCTTATTTTACATATGAGATTGTATTCTTTAGCATATTTTTATATTCCTTATTTTACATATAAGATTGTATGCATAAGCATATTTTTATTTTCTAAGAAAAGGTTACATTCCATCTTGCATGATTATAAGAGCATATTAGATAAAAGTCTTTCTCTCCGAACTTGTGAGTGTCTCTTCCTATACTATACTATCCACTATAAGAAAAAATATATAGATGATTCCATGGACATACATTATTTTATTATTTTAATTATGTTTGGGTAATAAAAAAAATAGTATTATCTTGCCTATTAATGCCCTTTTACTACCATGACCAAAACATATTGTACCTATAGCCATGAACTCCATATTGCTTTAACATGGATTACAAGATTTTTTTGGGCTTAATTACTAATTCACATCCTCCTTGCAATTTGAACATGGATCTGATAAATGAAAACTCAAAATATTTACTATTATTCCTAACCCATCTTAACAAAAGAAAAATATTTATTATCACTAATCCTAACCCATCTTAACAAAAAAAATATTTATTATCCTATTTCTAGATGATATTCCTAACCCATCTTAACCAAAAATAAATAAATTATTATCCTATTTCTAGATGATAACCTACATGTAATTAATTATATTACTTTTAAATGTTGTTAATATGCCTTATATTTACACAAAATTAAAAGTGAGTATCTACCATGAGTAAATGTTATTGTATGATGAATCTACTCCGAACTAATGATTATACCCTAAATAATATTTTAAAAATGATGGTATAAAATTTCCCTCCATGTATAAAACATATGTCATTCGTAGAATATGAACAAGAAATGTCGGATAACAAAACAACATAATGCACTTTTTTATATAGTTGAGATTGACTCTGGGAGGATGCACCTTTTCAAATGAGCTTGAATATTAGTGCCTTCCTCCTCCCACTACTTCAAACCAGAAGAATTCTTGCAAAAATCCATTAGTGTATGTTGATGCATGGTAGTATTGGACAAGTATTTCTACATTGGTTTGTGTCTAGCATGTGGAAATTGTTCAAAGCTTTTTATTTTTNATGGGTTCTCAAGGGAATGAATGCATACTCATAACTTAATCATTTAATACAGAGAAAGAACCCTCTATAGAGATGTAAATACTTGCATGCATCCATTATTTACAATTCAAAGAATAAGGCAAGAAAACACTTATTAGAACCATATAGTGTGATGTGACTATTGAAAGGGGTTCTCCTTTCCACCCAACCATAGCCTCAGTCACTCCCAATGGATTTATCACTGGCCACCCTCGAGCTTAAGCCACGATGCTTTGAGATTCAATCTCTTACTTCCAGCTCAACGAAAGTTAGGGACAAAGGTTACTCTCCTTCTCACAATACAGAAATAGATGAGGACAAAGGTTACTCTCCTTCTCCTGGCTCAATTTCTATTTTTTTTTATCAGAACACACTGTTCATCTTTCAGTCCTTCCTTGGACCTGAGAGTTTCCACTCTCGTCTATGGATTTCTCCACAGGTATCCCTCTTCCCACCCCACTTCCTTTGTTTCCTTCCTCAGCAAGATTATGTGTGGCATGAATTCCCAATCCGTGGTCGGGTATGGAAGCCTTACGAATGGGTAGTCTTCCCCATCCACCCATTAAATATTGAGGAGGTCTTCCCACCTACCAGCCCGACTACAATTCATTTATGGGTGAGAGGGTTGTTATGATCTGAGCAATTAATTACAACATGGTACTGGTTCGGTGGAGGTTAACACAACCATTTTGGATCCCCTCCACCACCTTTCATAGCATTCATGGTTTTCTCTTAGCACATTCCCTCTTTCAGTCGTCATGCATCATGTAACCATTTTCTATTAAAATAACAAAATTTACATTCATCAACCTTTTGTACAAAGGTCCATAAAATCAAACATTCACACTTTTAGGTTTTCCATAGTTCCTTGGCCAATATAGCTATATTTACAGACTAGGGGAAATAGGGTGTTACAATTCCCTCCCCCTTAAAGGARTTTCATCCTCAATGTTCTATCTRTCAACATGACATGTATGTATAGGAGTAAACAAAATCAGATATGCYTGTCTCATGGCATCCTCCATTTCCSACATAGCCTCAACTAGGCAAAATTGTTTCCACTACACCTTGACCTGTGCAATGGTTCGATTCCTAAGTGAGGTTTCCTTCCTRTCTAATATGCATTAGGGTTCTGGTAGGAATTCTCCCTCCATCTCCACTTGGATCACAGACYAGTGAATTATATGATTAACATCATGTAMATATTTATTCAATAATGAAACATGAAAAACATTATGTGCCTTTACTGTGGGAGGAAGTGCTAGCCTATAGGATACAAGTCCCACTCTATMTAAGACTTCAAAGGGTCCACAATACCAAGGTTCCAATTTGGCACAAGTTCCCAATCTCAGGGAACTCTTCTCGGGTCTAACTTTGAGATAGACATGGTCTCTGGTCTTGAACTCTCAAGGAGTTCTTTTCCTGTAAGCATAAAGTTTTTGCCTATCCCGAGAAATCTTCAAATTTTGTTGTATCTGAATTACTTGGTGTTCCATTTCTTTCAGCATGTCGGGTCCGATTGTAATTCTGTCCACTGGATTATTCCAGCTGATTGGAATCTTGCACTTTCTACCATAGAGGGATTCAAAAGGGCTCATCTTCAAGGATTCTTTACAATCGTTGTTGTAGGTAAACTCTACCAATGGTAGGTATTCTTCCCACTTCTTAGGCTGATGCATTACATGCATTATTAGGATGTCCTCTACTATTTGGTTCACTCTTTCTGTATATCCATAAATTTGAGGGTGATAGGCTGTGATGAACAACAATTTAGTATGAAAACCAACCATTAGGGATTTCCAAAAGTTTGAAGTAAATTTGGTATCTCTATCAGATATAATTTCCTTGGGCATGTCATGCAGTTTGAATATCTTCTTCGTGAAGATGTTGGAAATATCTATTTCCCTGTAAGTTGACTTGACAGGGATGAAATGAGAAGACTTAGTTTGTCCACCATGACCATGATGGCATCATTTTTCTTGGTTGACCTTGGTAATTTGGTGATGACATCCATGGAGATGGTTTCCCATTTCCATTCTGGGATTGGTAGGGGTTGTAAAAATCCTGTTGGGTGTCGGTGTTATGCCTTAACTTGCTAGCATTATAGGCACTTAGCTAGATAGTTAGCTATGTCTTTCTTCAATCTAGGCCAATAGATTTTTTTCCAAGTGGTCGTGATCATCTTCTGGTATCCTGGGTGACCAACATATGGTCTCTTATGTAGTTCATCCATTATGAACCTCTTTAAGTCATCATAGTTTGGAATATACAATCTGTTTCTTTAAGTCAACATCCCTTCCTCGAGCATATGGTATCCTTCATACTTTATCGCTATAGGCTCTTGCCTTAGGTATGAAGTCACAGTCTTGAAGAATACATCTGTTTCTTGTGAATCTCTAACTCTTTCCCTGACATCTGTTTCATAGGTGCTTATTGTTGCTAGATGAATCATTTTTATACTTCTGCTAAGGGCATCAGCCACCCTATTTTCCTTTCCTTTTATGTGTTTGATTTTGAAATTGAATTCACTTAGGAGAGCCATCCACCTAGCTTGCCTAGCGTTGAGTTTCGGTTGATCAAACAGGTGCCTCAATCCACAATGGTCTGTCATAAGCACAAATATCCTTCCCTGGAGGTAGTGCCTCTACATTTTTAAAGCATGTACTATGGAAGCTAGCTGTATATCATGGGTCACATAATTGATATCATGCTCATTTAATTTCTAGGATGTGTAGCAAATTACATGTCCCTCTTGCATAAGGACTCCTCTGAGTCCTTCCTTGCAGGAATTTGTACACATGAGGAAATCATTATCCCGGTCTGCAATCTTCAGCATAGGTGCATTTTTCAGAAGGTATTTCCATTCCTAAAATATTTCTTCAGATTTTGATGTCCAAATGAATTTGATCCCCTTTTTTTGAAAGGCAGTGATTGGATAACCAATCTTGGAAAACCCTTTTATGAGCCTTCTATAGTATCCTGATAAGCCCATGAAGGATCTGATATTTGATACATCCTTTGGGGTAGGCCATTCCATAATAGATTTGATCTTATTGGGGTCCACTGCCACCCCTTCCTTATAAATTATGTGGCCTAGGTAATGGACTTGCTTCTGAAAGAAGTCACACTTGCTAAACTTAGCATAGAGCTGATGCTCTCTTAGTACTTGAAGTACAATTCTAATATGTTCTTCATGCTCCTCCCTATTCTTGGAGTATATTAGGATATCATCAATGAAAACCAATACAATTTTGTCCAGAAATTTGTTGAGTACATTATGCATCAAGGACATAAAAGTGGTTGGGGCATTGGTTAACCCAAAAATTACCACCATGAATTCATAGTGACCATACCTCATCCTGAAGGTTGTTTTTTGGATGTCTTCATCCTTAATATGGACTTGATGGTAGCCATACATTAAGTCGATCTTCGAGAATATGGAAACAACTCACAATTGGTCGAACAGGTCATCGATTCTTGGTAAGGGGTACTTGTTCTTTATGGTTGTCTTATTGAGTTGTCTGTAATCTATGCACAGTCAGAGTGTGCCATCTTTATTTTTCACAAACAAGAAGGGTGATCCCCACAGAGATACACTAGGTTGGATGTAGCCTTTTTCCATCATCTCCTTTAGCTGTAGCTTGAGCTCAACTAGCTCTCACATGCTCATTCTATATGGAGTTCTAGATGCTGGTACTACTCCTGGTATAAGTTCTATCAAGAAGTCAATATCCCTTCTCGGAGGTAGACCTGGTACCTCCTCTGGGAACACGTCTTTGTATTCTCTTAATATGGGGTGGTCCTCTAGGTTTTGTTTTTCATTCTCAATAGATTCCAGTACCTATATGGAATATAAGGAACACCCCTTTCTACAATACTTTTTCATTTGAAGGGATGATATTTGTCTCACTGAGACATGCTTCTGAATCCCTTAGAGGGTCATTTTTCTCCCTTCTTCATTTACACATTCTAAAGTTTTATGATAACAATCCAATTTAATTTTATAAGCATCCAACCAATCCATACCAATCAACAAGTCATAAGATCCCAGGGGAAGTATGTTAAGGGTCACTCGAGTGGGGAATCCACCCATGATGAATTGACGGGTTGGTATGACATCTGACACTTTTCTTTTGGTCCCAGTGGCTAATTGCACCGACCAAAGTTTAGCATGTCTAATTGGTTGTAGTTTACACTTATCAATAGTTTGAGGGGCCACATAACTTAAATTAGAACCTGGGTCAATTAAAATAAAAACTAGATGGTTGGTGATCATACCTTCCAACTCCACTATTGAAGCTTGGTGGTCGGCTTGATTATTGTCCAAGGATCCATATATTTGTGGCATGCTCCTAGCCACATTATTGAAGGTGGTATCTTCTTGGATATTTTATATTCTCTTACTATTCTATTGTTGGTGTGGGAAGTCCCTCAATCTATGATCTTCTCCACAACCCTAGCATTTTAAGAGTTCCTTCTTTAGGGTATCAGTCTTTTCTGGGACTGTCTTAAAAGGTTTATTTCCACTTTGATAGGGGGAGTTTTTCTGATGTACACTTGTAGTAGGAAGGCTCCTTCTAGAATCTTTTCCATATTTCTTAAATCTTGAGGATTTAAACCCCTTCTTCCAAAATCCCGAACTAATCCTCTTCTTCTAGTCCTAGGTCTTGTCTTACTCCCAAACCGTTCATAACAATACCTCACCTTTCAAATAGTTTCTTCTAAGGTCTTTAGCTTTTCAAACTCAATCTTGTCTCGGTAGTTCTGAGGTAGCCCACTAATGAACCACTGCATTTTTACTTTTTCATCTTTTATGTAGGGTACATACCTCAGTAGTTCAAGGAATTTATTGACAAATTCATCTATGGTCAGTTTCCCCATCCCGAGTTCATAGAATTCCTTATTCTTCCCATCCATGTATTTCTCTTCCAGATATTGCTTCCTGAAGTATTTCTCAAACCGTTTCCATGACAGGTCCTTCTCATGGATTCCTTTCACATTCCTAAGGTCTTTCCACCAAATGGAATCCTTTCCATTCAGGTTAAATATGGTTATTCGAGCCTTCAAGTTTTCAGAGTAGTCATGGAATCTGAAGTATTTCCTTAAACCAAGCAACCAAACTTCGACCTCTTATCCCTTCCTAATCTCTCCATTGAAAGAGGGTGGTTTGTCTTTCTTGAATTCTTCAGGATCATGATTTTTGGACCGCTTCCGCTTCTTTCCTTTCCTTTGAGAATGTGAGCTTGATTTTCTACTAGAATATCCTTCGGATTTTCTAGCTTCCTTTCTAGAGGAATCTACCGATGAGTGTCCCCTACCTCCAGGTTGGGCCTTCTTCAAGGTGTAGTGTGGTCACTTATGGATTCATGTTTTCGGATCTCAAGTGGACTTTGACTTCTCTTCTTATGTCGTCGGTCCACATGACTGGTTGCTATTTCATGTTGTAGTTTCCTTTGTATGTCAGACAAGCTCTACAACAAGACTGCATTAATTTGTTTTTTATTTTCTTGCTCCTTTATCAATCTCTCATTTTTGACCTTGCAACTCTGTAATTTGGCCCTAAAACTTCTTACAGTTTCAGCCAGATCTAGAGGGGTTTGCACCACCCTCCTTTCGTCAGATTCTTCGTCTATATTGTGGGAGCCATCCCCCACTTCATGAAACATCACCATCCTTTATTCTTGAATTTTTCCCATGATTTACTGACTGTTTGAGTGTTGACAAAAAAAAACACTTATTTTTAGCTATCAGTCTATTAGTTCATGAAAAATACACGGTTAAATTTCTTAAATGCGCACACACAGTAGAAAGTTTCATTCTTTTCTTTAATAACATTTTTAAGCAAAATTTTAAGAAAGAGGTAAGGTAGAGTGTCACTCTTTTAAAAGTAATCCAAATAGAGTTTTTAAGCGACTCGTCCATGAGCCCAAGCATTCTAAGTGTTGTAACCATGATCTGATACCAATTTGTAACACACCCACGATGGGGCGAAAAAAAAATAAAAATTCCTCCTTACAGGAACAAATCCCTTATGGATTCTAGTGCAGGTCTTATGATACCCACGATCTTCTCCTTCGTGCTTCAACAAAGATTCAGAGTTGGAATTAGCCCCTTTTTTCTTGACCCCTCCTTGGATGTGACCTTGGGTGATGACCTTGTACAAACTCACAATTGCGGGTGCGACCAAAGGCAGTTTGAAACCAAACTACTTTTCGGCCCGCGATTCTCCTTGAGCCTCCACGTGTCCTTTCTCCAAAACCGAGGTTTGGATTGCGGCCCACACTCAAATTTTTAAATTTCATGCACCTCTGATCCCCTCAATGCTATGGGACCGTCAATCTCCTGATCTTGATGGTACTGTCGAAACTGATAGTTCATATCTTCCCTTTTCAAATCCACATACCGAATCTGATCCTCCTAAATAACTGGATGTGATCTCCTTCGTGATTCCAGACTTTAGACTTTTCAAATATTAAACCCTTCTTTCCTCCATAAATCAATATTCCAAAGTTAACAATATGCAGACACCTGTCCTCCTAAATAATGACCTTTCTTCTATTTTGAGTGTTTGACCTTTCAACTAGATCAACAATCTTGTGGACCTCTTCTCGATCAACGATCGAGATCTCCTTCAGGTCTCCGGACTTCTGAGATATCAAATCTCAAACATCACCCTTTTTCCATATGGCTTTTATCCATAGGTTATTATCCACTAACACATGTCCACTTGATCTAATGATCAAGGATTACTTGGGTCTTTACCCAGAGTCCATAGATTCACACCACGTGTTCTATGAATCTTACGGTTCAGATCTACTTCGTACGATTTGACGGTCGACGTTTACTTCAAGTATTTTCCTAGAATCCAAATATCCATGCCACCTTTCCTCTAGATCAGACGGTCTAGATCTATTTTGGCCCTTCGGCACTTTGGATCTTCGATGCTTCAGCTCTTTGACTCTTCGATGCTTCAAGACTTCAGCGTTTCGGTGCTTTGGCGTTTCTGGCTTCGGGAATTTCAACTCTCAATCTAAAAATCTTGAGGTGATTTCACCGAAGTCTATGATATGTTGTCACGTGTCCCTTTAGATATGATGGCTATGAATTACTTCTGGAATTTACCCAGATCTCACATATCTATGCCACATCTCTACTAAACTTCGACGGCTCAGATTCACCTCAGGTGATCTGATGCTTGAAATTTACTTTGGACGATCTGACGATTCATATGCACTCTAGGTGATCGGACGATTGAGATTTACTTTGGATTTTCGGCTCTCTGGGCTTAGGAAATATCAAGTCTCAAAATTGCCTCCTCCTGAACTCACGATATCTGATGGCTTAGATTCACTTCAGGTGATCCGACACCTGATATTTACTTCAGATGACCTGGTGATTCAAATTCACTCTGGCTGATTGGACGATTGAGAAATACTTCATATTTACAGCTTTTCAGGCTTCGGAATCTCAAGTCTCAAACTTGCCTCCTCCTAAACTCACAATATATGATGACTCAGATTCACTTCAGGTGATCCGACACCTAATATTTACTTCGGATGACATGATGATTCAGATTCACTCTGATTGATCGGACGATTTAGATTTACTTTGGATTTCCAACTCTTTGGGATTTGGAAATATCGCGTCTCAAACTTGCCTCCTCCCAAACTCATGATATATGACAGATCAGATTCACTTCGGGTGATCCGACGCCTGAGATTTACTTCAGACAATATGATGATTCAGATTCACTTCGGCTGATTGGAAGATTGAGATTTACTTCAGATTTTTGGCTCCCCAAGCTTTGAAAATCTCAAGTCTCAAAATTTTAACTCAAAACCCTCGAACAAATTTCTCCGAAGTCCACAATTCATCACCACGTGTCCCCCTTGGTGATGGATGGTCCCAAACTACTTTGGGACTTCAGAACTTTGGTAAGTTCTCTTCTCTTGCGTGTGAAAAGTACTAAGGTTCGTGCACCTTGCTTAGATCAGATGGTTGTCAATCCACTGTGATGTGATCCAACGACCACTATTGCTCCTCCTCCTTAGCTTCTATCTTAATCCGACTTATAAGGTTATCTAAGTGCTCAAAGGATTCGACCTTTTCTCCTCCTAGGGGCACGTCCCCTAGATTTCGTTTGCACTCTTGAAAGTTCTATCTCTTCTGAGCTTGATCTCCTTGAAGATTTTTCTGTCCCATGCTCTCCTTGCATTTCAGGGATTGCGTTAAGCTCAGATCAAAGGTCAACAATGATCGACGATTCACTGAGATTACGAGGCCCCAACATGCAGGATCTTTACCAGAGAGTTTGACCTTTGCAATATGGAAAGTGCTCACTCAATTATAGTCTAACTGGGATCATTGATCTTCCAGCCCATCGAGATCAATAGGAAGGGTGAATTCCGGGCCGCAAACTAACACGCCTGCTATTTTCACCTTCGTGTTCTATTGTGATTCCCCACCCTCTATCTTTGTTCATAGATCGATGGTGAATAACAATTGTGGGGTTCAACTTGGCCATCATACAATTTTACATCTTGGAGCCTCTAGCTCCAAGGTTCCTAGACCCAGGCCACGTGGATATTCATATAAATCTTGGGCTATGATCCCCACTCTTAGTTGGGTTTTTTTGGTTAAGGGAATAGGTGCAAGTTCAGAGTCTCTTAGAATACTGGTCTAAAGGGAACACTTTCCCAACTCGCAGAGATTTAAGCTCTGAATCAAGGCAAAGTAACTTGTGAGGTTACCAAATTGGTAGATATGCCTAGAGGCTCGCTCCAACTCTGGAACGATGATGTAAATTCCTGGGGAAAGTGCCTTCGATAGATTAAACTGGGGCATATGGTAAATCAAACTGAAATATGGGTTCTCAAGGGTACGAATACATACTCATAACTTAATCATTTAATACAGAGAAAGAACCCTCTATAGACATGTAAATACTCAGATGCATCCATTATTTACAATTCAAAGAATAAGGCAAGAAAAAAATTATCAGAACCATAGAGAGTGATGTGACTGCTGAAAGGGGTTCTCATTTCCACCCAACCATAGGCTCATTCACTTCCAACGGATTTATCACTGGCCAGACCCGAGCTTAACCCACGATGCTTTGAGATTCAATATCTTGCTTCCATCTCAAAATAAGTTAGGGACAAAGGTTACTCTCCTTCTCCTAGCTCAATCTCCATTTTTTTTTATCATAACTCATTGTTCCTCTTTTAGTCCTCCCTTGGACTCAGGAGTTTCCACTCTCATCTCTGCATTTCTTCATAGGTCTCCCTCTGCCCACCCCACTCACTTTATTTCCTTCCTCAGCAATATTGCATATGGCCCAAATTCCCAGTCCATGGTCAGGTCTGGAATCCTTACAGATGGGAAGTCTGCCCCATACCCTCATTAACTCTTGGGGAGGTCTTCCCACCTACCAACCCAACTACAATTCATTTCTGGGTGAGAGGGTTGTTCTGATATGAGAAATTAATTCCATCATGGTACTAGTTCGGTGGATGTTAACGCAACCATTCCAGGTCCCCTCCACCACCTTTCATAGCATACGTGGTTTTCTCTTATAACATTCCCTCTTTCAGTCATCAGGCAACATGTAACCATTTTCTATTAAAATAACATAATTTACATTCATTGACCTTTTGTACAAAGGTCCATAAAATCAAGCATTCACACTTTTAGGTTTTCCATAGTTCCTTGTACAATATAGTTATATTTACATACTGGGGGAAACATGGTGTTACACATACCCTCTACGCACATTCCTACGAGGTCTACTACAAACCCAATGACCTATGTCAGACAATTCTTTCTGATGAGCTTGCCATCTATAAGTTGGAAAGCGAGGTGCATTGCGCCATCCTAGATAGAGGTTACCTTGTAGCCTCGCTTTCCCTTTTCTACATCATCATATTCCTCCTTTATTTGTTGTGCCAGGGAAAGATCTAAAGTCTTCCTTAGGTAGAATTGTTGAGGGTCTAGTCCCTGCATGCTTAGTCTTGTGATCAAGTGGATCAGCGTCAGATCCACTGTGATGTGCCTGTCGAGCCAAATATATCCTCCATGGTAACACGACAAGAGTATTTTAATGCAAGCGTTAACCTCCTGATGTCGACTGAAGTGAGGGATATTCATTACATTCAATGTTGTTGACTACACTAGCTCCTTAATCCATGGATGGGAGACTATTTGTGGCTTCTTCCCATTCATCTTAATCAAATACCTATGGGGCGCGAGCATGGTGTAGTTATTTCTATTGCTGAGATTAAAGTCATTGTTCTTCAGGGTTGGGATTTGTCCTAACTGGGGTCCAACTATGAGTATCCCCTTTAGGATGTATGCAGGGATCAATGTATACTCAAAATCATGTGGGATGTTGTCGTGGTTAACCCCACTAGCCAAAGGTGGTATGTAATTTGGCAATACTAACGGGATCTGCTTCGCGTTAGCCAGATCATCACGGTGCTTGATTCACTTCTCAGTAGAACGTCTAGAAAGACATTCATTCGAGGGGTATGCTTGCAATACCCTAGTTGATGATGCTTGTATTCCTACAAACATAACTCTCTCAGCCATGAGCTCCATGAGAATCTACTCCATAGACTTCTCTAACACGCTAGGTTCACCCAAAATTCACACTTTTATACCAATAGATCATGTAGGAGAATGGAAAAGTGAGGTAATCCAACATATGACGAGGTCTAGAAATCACATCATGATATACAATCGATTCTCTATTAGCTTAGATAATCACAGGTGGCAAAAAGTGGTCCCGGCACAGTGCCCGATAGGTTAAATAAGCAAGCATTGTAACGAATTCCTCCAATGGGTAGGAATGCATCCATCAATGTGAATTTTCCCATTATGGCATGGTATCAACAATCCATTTGCTCATAACTATGTTTTCTAGCTGTTTTGGGGCATCATTCTAATGGTCGGGGGTGCCTCCAATGGTCATATAGCTTTGGCATGGAGAAGTCCCATTCTGTGTGGTTCTGCTAATTTGGCAAGGTTCAAGTTTTGTAGATCTGCCTCCTGCGAAGTCTTCCTTGTATTCTCTGTAGCTTTCCATAGCTTAGATTTCTTCTTATTAAGCTTCATGGACTTCTTTCTTGTAATTTGATCTTATCTAACAATTTCTGGAATCCTCTTCCCATTTGTATTCTTATTCTCTCATGGTGAAAGGACTTCACACTTTTTATGTGCTCTTACATATTCTAAGGTTAATGTCCCTTCTCTTACTATTTCCGAGGTGGCTATACTTTTTTCCTACATGTACAGGTTCTTCAAGCCTTCCTACATTCTTTCAACTTTGACAACTAATTCTCTTTCCCTCTGTTGCTTCAACTTATCCTCTTGTTCTTATATTAGTTGATCTATTTTTCTGGTTATGAAGTCCCTTAGTTCTTACTTTTTCTGTTCTGTATCTTCCTCCTCTACTTTCCTTCTAATCTGATCCTTCTCAATCCAAGTATTTCCTAATAAAAGTGGAAAATGGGCATTGTTCTCAACAAATTTAATGACTTCAAATTCTTCTTCAATCGATGTTTCATGAGAAATCATAGGTATATTAGTAACTCTTCCACATAGGGTTATCATCTTTCCTTTATAAAAAACTATCCTTCCTAATGAAGGTACCATAGCAGGCTTTCCCAAAATTTCCCAAGTGCTTTCTGGCATAATATTCATGTGTGTTTCTTCATCCAATACACAATCTATGTCGAAGTCTTCTATTCTTGTAACTATGCGTTGTTTTTCTTTCAAGATTTCTGGTAAACTGATGTCTCTATAATAATCCATTACTTCTTTTAACTGTACTAACATAGTTTGAGATTTCTCTAATTCTTTCTCTTTATGATTCCCCAACATGCTCTTAGCCTCTTGATTTTCTTTAGAGTTTTCTTGTCTCGTGTTCATCTTTTCAACTTTAGCAATCATTCTTGGACAATCTTTGACCTCATGACCAATAGCTTTACAACAAAGAAAAATAGGACCTGTACCATGGCATTCCTTAGCAAGATGTCTCGATCTTATGTAATTATAACATAGTGTCAATCCTCTCTTTCTTTTAAACGATCCTAGCCTCTCTTGTACCGCGCACTAGGATCACAGTGTTGGACCTGCAATCTACAAAAATTCTTTCTAGGTTCCTGCATCCACTTATTAGTCCAAAAATTCTTTCTATGAATAGGAATAACACATCTTTCTCTATTTCTATCAAATTTATTCAGATAATCTCTTTCTTATAAATGTTCCCTACCATTCATACTAGGACAAAACCTATCAAACATACCTATATTCATACTTTCGAAGAAAAAATTTCCACTTATCTTACCATTACTAGAGCACAAATCTTTAAGATTTTACCTCTTTTCTTCAGATCGTGTTTCTTTCTTATCACAGAGCTTTTCAAGTCAATCAGAGTACTTCTCACTACAACAACGAATCTACGCACAAATATTTATCTTTTCTTCAATTCCCAACAATCACAGTTTCAGGTCCCGATAACAGAACCATTTGTTGGCATAGGGGTAGACCTAGGGTTCAACGCTTCAACAATGCACCAAAAAAAACCTAACTAGATGCCCTTTCAGAAACACCTATGAAGCAGATGCAGTCTCACCCAAGGTAGAGGCAGGGGGGTTGTAGGATTTAGGTGTTTGCAAACAAGATGGAACACAGATTTGTGATTACAACACTTAGCAGAGCACTTAGCCAACAATATCCATTAGTTCATGAGTCTCATTCACATCGCATATAAACCCTTATTACATATCAATGCAGTAACAATAAATATCAAGCACTTTCAATCACTTGGCACATAGCATTAGTTTATATCTAGCATTCATTTATCTCCATTAAGAACTAAGCAACAACATCATATGCATTCATCATACATTATAACAAAAACACTAAGCAAATAAAAAACATAATCCACATCGCACTAAGCACATCAAGACATCGGATATACGTGGTTCACCCTAGTGTGGGGATACATCCACCAACTTCTTCTTCTCCTTTATTAGTCTTCAATCTTCCTACATTCAGTCTCTCCTGTGCATAAAGCCACATATCCAAACTCCGCAGAGGATAGGAGATCTATGCATTGCACACCAGATCCTCCATGCCAAAAAATGGTCAAGGCATAGAACCTCACCCTATACAATATGTTTTCACAAAGAAACTTACAACCTCTTGCACTAAGCCAACATTAACACTTACAACATATTGTGCACATAGCCCACCAACCAATGATTCTTACATCTCTTAGCTACTTATTTATACATTTACAAAAAGTCCTAAACATGGGTAAACCCATGGGCCAACATCCCATAACCCATTACATAAACCCTAGTAAACCCTTTGCTAGGTCCACAAGCCCAAAAAATAAGTGAGATCCTGTGATCTTAGCTCCGCCTGGGCGCTCCATCTTCGACCAACCTGTCGAAGTCCCAAAAGTGGTCAAATACAACCAATGTTTCCTCAAAAATTGGTCAAGGGCCAACATTGTTCTTCCACCAGAGGATAATTCAATGGAAAATATAGAGGGATATTATCTTCCATGTTCTTGGCTTCTTGAAACTGTTCATCAAGAAACAGAGGAGGGGCTAGAATGGGTGGATTTCTGAAATTTCTCAAAATAATTACCTCACTCATAGCCATTACAAATTCTCCCTCCCATTTAATGTGACATACCTAAGAGAATTCCTTTTCTAAAGTGGAATACAATTCAGACTTCTCTGCTTGTGTTCCATTTCCTCATTCAAAATCACAGTTGGATGAGGTGGAGTTTTAGCCCCCCTACCTGATTCACCAACTAATTGGTCTAGATTGGCCTATTGGGCACCCCTTCACCAGTGATTTCCTCTGCCTCTATGTGCTCTCCCACTTTCCTAGAGATGAGGCATTAAGAGGGGAATAAAGTGCATAAATTAGGGAGAGGGTGTCACAATTCTTCCCTTAAACCACCAACAAAATTGTTGAATTGATGATCCCAGGTAGAGGTTGCATTAAAAATCATTACTTGACTTCTTGCTATTTCCATTCTATAGTAGGAAAACCTTAAATATGGAGTCTACATAATGAATGTTTGAATGACCTAGGTAATATTTCCATTTGCATCACCTTTACTAAGAACCATATCCATACACTCCATACATCGGGTCGATTTTAAGAGTTGAACACAAAGGATATAGGTGAAGCCATCCCCAAAACTACTTGGGATATTGGAAAGCCACGTGGTGGGATGCTCAAATCTCAAATAGACCAGAATTGAACCCAAAATAACACCCATCCAGTGGGGAATTCATGATTTTTTCTTCATTTGTATTTATCAATAATTAAAGAAATTTGTTCCCTTCAAATTTTAATGTCTCCTGTCCAAATTATTTATATGTATAAATTAGATATATATTGATCATGGTTTAGGTTATTCATCATGGTTCAAGAATTATTTATGGTATTCATATTGGTTTGATCTTGTATTCATCTATGGATTTTGTTTGAGCATATTATTCAGGGATTCCATGGATTTTGTTTGTGCTTGTTGTTGTTGTTGCTTTATCCTACTTTTCATCCATGGGTTTCTCTGTTTAATTTAAATGTGGGTTTTTCTATTTGTTAGGATGAATATAATGGTTTTCTCCCTTAATATCCATTGTTATCATTCTATACATCTTGTTCCAACCTATTTTTGTGGATAATGGTCTCCTCCACAATTTTCTTGTTTAGTTTGGATGAGAATTTGCTTTCGTTGCTATCATTAAACTATTTCCATCTCTATAAACCAATTATAAAGATATTTATATCCTAGCTTGATGTATCTCTAAATGGAAAGTTTACTATCATAGACATTTGAGTATATGTGAAAATGTGAGAAATTCATTGATTATACATGATCATCGATCTTTCTTAGATAAAATTGATTTTTGTATTTTACTTTATGTTGTTCCTGGCATCAACAACCTCTTTTTTCTTGAATATTTACTTGTAAAGCCTCTCTCAAATAAAATGGAGCCTCCTACTCTCTTCTATAAAAACCTTGTTGGCCTGCAATTTTTTCCTTAATATTGATCATTTATTACCTCTCCCTAAACATGCCACTTTATTTTCCTTGGTATGGCTGGGATTCCATTTTTAATTGATACTTAGGAAGATTTTGAAAATGAGTTTGTTCATTGGTAAAGTTATTATAAACTCCTCTGGTATATATGGAAGGAGTTCCATTCAAGTGCTCCAATACTCATCGAATAACTTCCCATGAACTCCTCTATAAAAACTTTTCCACGATCACCAAAATTCATACAAACTCCCTTGATTCAACTAGTGGAGTTCCCATTAACTCCTCTGGTTGAAATGTTGGATTTCCCCTTTTTCCCTCCAGTTTACATTGGGGAACTTCCCACTAATTCCTCCTATGTACCTAGAAGAATTGGAACGAACTCTTCCTAAACAAAGTGGTAATAACCAACAAAATTTAAATCAATGCCTTCGGTATACACCCGAGAATTTTTCATGATGTCTTCTGGTGCATATCGGAGGACTTACCACTAATTCTTTCATTGTATCTAGAGACCTTTCGATCAAAACCTACATTGGATACATCCAAACCCCTCCTATCTCATTTTTGACACACAACGATTATAAAAGGGTTCTCACCCTTCACCTTTTTACCATTGTTTGTTCAAGTGTCTGAGAGAAGAAAAGGATTGTTGAGCACCAAGATGACAAGCCCAAGGATTCATTTCCCTCAACCTATTATTTCCATCCATGTGGTCTTCCTTTCCAGGTTATACCTAAGCAGTTGCACACTATCTAAATTTTTATGGTTAGGAATACATTTTTTTTATTCTTTCTTTTGATCGGTCCTTTTAAAACCTCAACCCTGCCATCATTTTACTCTTGGTGCATATGGACCCTCCACCATGGTGCATTCTCCTGTGCCCTAATTTCCTCATGAAAAATCCATACTTCAACCCCTCCTAATCTTGACCTTATCCTAATTCTTACCACATCGACATCAACATAACCCATGATCACAACTAAAACTTAATCCAAAGAAAACCTTTGGTATTTTTCTGCAATAAAGGAGAAAGATCTATGGAAATTCTTGTTACGAGGAAAATCTCTCTATGGATAGGGGAAAACCACAACATATGGAATGAAACTCAGAAATCAACTCTAATATCAAGTATGCTATATAAATGAAATGATAACAAGAGAAGGCTAGAATCCTACCTTGTTCATATGTCCGAAGAAGACCATCATTGAGCACATGACCCAAAGATTTATAACTGCAACTTGTCCTCAAAAAACAAGATACATAAGAATGTGGAAATGATATATAATGTTAGCATATAAATTAACATAATACATTAACATACATTACAAATACTCCCATGGAAAGTAATACAAATATTTGCAAGATATCGATTGGACAAGAAAAGAGTATTTCTATTAATGTAATCAACAAAAGTACATAGGTGACAAACTTCTGTAACAACACATATCAAAACCGAGAAAATAAGTCCCTCCATTTGGGCCTCCACCACCTCAATCCTCCACAAAGGCAAGTTCACAAGAAGTAGGAGTTAATGAATCTCTCCATATCAAGATAGGAAGAGCTTGGGGGCTAAACACAAGAAGTTCATACTTTCAAGGAGAAAGGGATGAAGACTCAATAATGAGATGAAATTTCTCTAGAGTGTCTTTTGTCTCAATTATGTGTTCTTTTGAAGGCTTTTATATGGCTCAATTTATAGCCTCCAAAGGTAATTTAATGGTCAAGTTAGAGGGTTTCCAGTATATGGATGATTAATGATCATAGATCTCGTGATATGGCACGGAAACCTGACATATTTTTTAATTTTTGAGCACCAAACCTGATGTATGCAAGTTGTAATGGAGAAACTCATGTATATGCGATTTGTCTAACTGTAGGTCGTGTATATGGACAAAAATGTGTATTTTTAGATTTGTAGTGATAAAAAATGGGAAATGAATTCTGTAGAGGGAAACAAAGGCCATCAAAGTAGGATGCATGGAGAGTGGAAAAATATACTATAATATATGCCCCCTAATGTGTGAGGTCAGATGAATATCTGCAATGGACGAAATAAATTACAGG
>JZKD02S1737082.1:79481-93977 GCA_000966675.3 Picea glauca | reverse complement strand
GGACAAGACATAGTGGAGTCAATTCTCAAAATCAACCGAAGATATATGTATAAAATGGAGTACAATCTAATCTTCCACAATCACTGAAGTCATATAGGTATTGGTTCGATGAAAGACAACAAAATATATGTGAATAAAGGAGTTGAGGTCTAACATAATGATACTTTGTTTGATTACCGATCATTAATGTATATCGTTAACAAATGCCAGAAACCTCACCGATAATGAACATAGGTGTCAAGGCATAGAGTACATTCAACAAGTGAGAATAAGGGTGTTGAGGTCAAACACTTGAAGAATCAATCGATCATGAGACATTGATGTATTCCCAATTGTCAATGGAGAGAGACTACAACCAATGATTGTAATAATCTAGGTACTTATAGGACTCTAGATCTTGATTCCAGAATAGATGAGTTGAAGTCGATGGAAGGAGACCCACTGAAAGGAGAGAATTAAGGAATCTCTCATCATCCAGTGTGAGGTACAAAGAAATATCTTGATAGTTAGGAGGATCACAGATGAATAGGATGTTTTAAAAACCAATGACCATGTGCATCTATCGCATGCACCAGATGCAAGTATTAAATGAAAGAGACCCTCTTAATAACAACCAATTAGAAACATTGTCGAAAAAGGAGAGGAAACCACCAATAGGGCTAATGGAATCCAAGACAATGCATAAATAACAATGTTTGAATAGATTTCTTGCCATCAAATACAAGGGAAACCCCCCAGTTAGTGACCAATGAGGAGATTTCATTTGTTATGTTCAAGGTTACCTACCAATGATGAAAATAGGCCCAGGGTGCAAGGTAGGACAACAACTTCATGTGATTCTGAGATTCACTAAGGGTATGGTCGACATGTAAAGTCAAGAGTTTTGAGGAGTGGCCGACATAGGAATATACTTCCTTTGAAAAAGATCACACGACAAATGGATAACTCAGGAAACATAGACTTAACACTAATCATCAGCAAAAGTTTGTGACACAGGAGGAATAAAAAAACTCTCCATAAGGACTGGAAGAATAACCAGTCAGAGGAGTAGACTCTGAATAATGATCTCAACTTACTAAGGTCATGATAAACCCAAACCTTGGATGAAATGGACTCAATATTTTTTTCTTTGTTCAAAGGAGACATGATTGTTGCCGATAAGAGATAATATTCTTTTCTTGCCCGTCTTTTTTTTTTGTTTTTTCATATTCAAAGAAATGTTATGATACAAGAGACAAAAAGAGTGTTGTGAATAAGAAACTAGTTCCAAGTAGTGGAACATACCTATGCTCAATGAAAGGGAACACATGCGGGGCATGGACACTTGGGGGAATGTTTCCTCTACAGGTAAAGGGTTTCAATCTACAAAGGATATATGAAAGACACTCCTTGTCTAATGATGATAATTGTAGGGGAAAGAGGCTTATAGAAAGAAAGAGAGAGTTGAAAATAGATCAACAATTCAAGTAGGATAATGGGATGCAATTACAACTTTACTTAACAAGTTTTCTTTTTTGTAGATGTTAGTCCCCTAGGCCCAAAAATGTATAAAATAATACTCAGGAGAACTCTTTTAGCCAATGGTGACCAGAGTATGTTTTTTTCTTAAGTAGTCTACTTGGTCTGGAAAAGGTGTAAACTTATACCAAATTAGACATCCTTTCAAAACCATTTGACAAGTGTGAAAGATAAAAGTTCACTCGACAATATTTTCAATTTTTGGAGTCTGAAAAGAGCTTAAATAAGACTCTAGGAGTTTCTTCTAAGAAACATATAATGGGGCAGGCCAAGGCTCCCATGTAGTTCTTCTGTCGAAATCCAACAACTCACTGGTAGCTGACAGAAGCTTGGGAGAACCAAAAACTTTCCAAGCCGAGGAGGATAAAATAATTGCAGAGGAACCTTCATCTACAATATATCGACAAATTCCCATTATCTAGAAGGGTGCAGAAGAAGGAAGGAGAGGCTCTACAAGATCATTCCAATCAAAGGAAACCATCCTAGGAATTGGAGGGAGTGTATTTGGAGAGGGTGGAATGCTCCCTTGTTTAGAAGGTATATAACTAGAAATGTTAAGGACATGGTTGAAATATGCATCACCCCCCAAAAGAAGAGTGGGATTGGCTGAAGATTGAATCAACAATGTCACTTCCATAGACTTGTCACTCTCCAAGAGAAGAGTGGGATCAATTGAAGATTGCATCGACACAATCACTTATTAAAAAAATGGTTGAATAGGATGTGATACAATATGTTCAAGAGACACATCAATCCCCAAAACAGGAGTGGTGTCGACCAAAGATTGCATCAAAACGAATGATGGTTGAATAGGGTGCGAGACAACGTGGTCAAGAGACACATCACTCCTAAAGAAAAAGTGGTGTTGACCGAAGATTGCATTGGCACGAATGTTGTATCAACCAAAGAAGGATTAGATTGTTGAGAAACCAAAGATGACTCAGAACCTGAAGGGCCATCAGACAAGGACCTTGCTTCTCATACCACCACAATAAAAAGTCACAAACAAGTTAGGTGATATCCTTTGCAAAGTATACAAAGGAACTTTGGCTTACATATTATACATATAGGATTATCAATCGTATCAATTCCACCAGCATGACTTGCATTAGTCAGTGACATGCTCCCAACATGACTTGAAAAGGCTAGTAGTTGATCTCTAACATGACTTGCAGAGGTTGGTGATGTTTGTCTAGTGTGACTAGAAATGACTACATTTGTTCCCCCAACATGAATTACAGTGGTTGGTTTCTTTTCCTTGGCATGAGTTGCAGAGGCTAGTGACAAGTCTCCAACATGACTAGCAGAGGTTGGTGATAGGTCTCCAACATGACTTGCAGAGGTTGGTGGCCTAATGCCAGTATGACTCACAATGAGTGGACTTGTGCTTCCAACATGACTATCAACGACTGGTTGCGGAATCAAAGACCATGCTCCTAGGAAAGACTGGATTTGAGAGATCACAGACCAAGAAGGGTTTTGGTATACAACATGGCCCTGTATAGTAGGATAGTATCCTCCTATCAACTGATTCATAAAGGGTTTTAAGGGTATCATCACTGAAAAAGCCGCTTGCGAGGAGAAAGTTATGTGAGATGGGTTACTCATGTGAGGATATATGTTTCCCCCAAACAAAGGAACTTCGTGAAAGGGGTTTCCCATACTATAAAAATGACTCCCACAAGATGAAACACTAGAGGTTAGAGGGAGGTTCACCATAACAAAATAATTCATAGGAACTGACATATTGGAAGAAGGATAGATGGATGGGATGAAATAGGTAGAAGGATATCCCATTTGAGGACTCGATCCTAGAAAAGTGAAGTTGGGATTGGGTCCAAAAGAATGAATATTCCAACCTCCTATCATAGGAGTTGATTGAGGGATATGACCCCTGCCAAATGAAAAAGGAGAATAAGGAGGCATCATTCCCCTAGACCCAAAAATAATATTCACATGAGACAACGAAGCAGAGGATAACAAGTGTGAAGTCATTTCCGACATACCATACAAAAAAGGATTAGTGGTCGAAGGTATTGAATGAGTACTATGATTCAACATATCGCCTGGAATTACAAAAGGATTCATTCCCATGGGTTGAGTAGAGACCATTAGTTGGGTAGAATTAAATGAGGGAGCCTCTGACATCCAAACTACTGATGAGAAGGGAGTCGAGGGGACCCACTAATCATAGAGGATATAGGAGTTGAAGGGCTACTGATACATTCATGTCTGACTCAGTACTCATGGTAGGATGATCACGAGCCTAGGAAGTGGAGATATATGTACCATGCTTATTAACTCTATGCCTTTTAGGAGGTGTCTTTGGTAAAGGATAAAGATGTGGTGGTAAATTAAAAATATGAAGAGACTGGTGGGGAGGCTGGTCTCACTCCATGATGACTTAGAACCTGAGACACAATAAAAAATCGTAAGGATGACTAATTGTTATCACTGGAATTTCATCCGCAACATTGCACGCAAATGGTTACATAAATATATCAATGAAAAAAAACTATTAGTTCACCTGCATCACCAAACTGCATTTCCAAAAGGAAAAAACTATACAATTGGAAAAAAATTGACATGTGAAAACTTACTAAAGGAAGCACGCACACATTGCGCAGGCCAAAGAAGCCCGTAGAGATCACAATGCGCCATATGCACGACTGTGTACGAGCAAATCCGTGCACTCCTGTGAACGACTCATTTATGGTTCTTGTTGGCCCCTCAACCACTTATGGACCAACTCCCAACTTGATTTGACCTTCAGATGTGAGCTGAATCTGAATGGGGGGCTAGTCAAGGAACAAAGGGTGCCCTAAAGGGCCCCTTGTTCACACTAAGAACCAATTGAATATTTCCTTGAATAAATTCTATAAATGGAGGCCATGGGTACACTAAGAACTAATTAAATATTTCCTTGAATAAATTATATAAATTGAATATTTCCTTGAATAAATTAAGAAATTGAATATTCTCCTTGGATCATTCTAGCAACATTCCAATAGGCCATTCCACTCACCTCTTGAGGGAATAAGAACTGATTTCTTCATCATTTGCAATTTTTTCTACCATTGTAATAAGAGCTCTCCATTAGGGAACTCAAGAGCCCTCCAAGGAGGAAGAGGGGACCCATAAGTCCTCATTTTTATCTACAGTGTTTTTCCAACTAATATAGTTATCCTTGGTGGCATAATCTTGGTCATTGGTTGATTGTTTTTGGTTCTAAGTTTCTTATGCATTTTAGTTTTTATTTCCTTAGTTTTTTAAGTTTGTTTACTTGTTTATTTCATGTGCTTGGTTTTTTTAACTCATGCACTAACCTATGTCTTGTCTAGAAGGCCCAAATAGGCATGCAAGTGCCCTTGTTTTGCTCACCCAAGTGACAAAACGAACACACTATATTGGCAACCATACTAGGGAAAGCTATCAATTTCCACCCTATTTGGGCTTAGATAGCACTTATTTTTTATCCATTTGTCTTGCAAGTACCAAAACTGACCTAGCCTTACCTTTCAAGAGCCAAGTTTCCAGCTGGAGGAGGAGAATTTCACTCAAAATCCTCCCCCCCTGATGCGTATCAGAACGTGCACGGGTATTTCATCCCATAGACGCGCACTCAACGCACTGTGCACCCAAAAGGATTCTATTCTCTACGCATTCTGCAGACTTTGTGCCCAAAAGGATTATGTTCTCTATGTATTTTGTGCATTGTGCGCCCACTACGCCTTTGTCTGAACTATAACCTGCGCACATTTCTAGAGTTTCAAAATTGTAAGAGTTTTTGTGATGATTTGAAGGCCCCTAGCCTTCAAATTATTGCTTTCATGAAAATTGTAAATGCACTTCACTTAGACTCCTTTCCCATATGAAAGGTTAGCTAAACATAGGCACTTAGGGGGTAAAAAGATTCATATATTCTCCTCTTTTGCTTTGGTTTCCACATGAATGGCTTGTTTGGTTTGTAAAATTTAAGTTTAGAGTATTGCTATCACATATAAAAACACTTGCATTGGGACCAAAAATCAACTTTGATCATTGAGTATGCTCTTCTCTCGCACCATAGAGTGATCTTGAGAATCAGAAAGGTGGTTAAGGAGACATTTCATATCCCTTAACAAAAATATTTAGGAAAGGACAAATCCCCCCTAGGGATCCTCTTAGTTTCTTTTTGAAATCATCTTGAATTTGTAACAGCCCATACATGCCCACATATTGCAAACTTAGGACAGTTTCTTGAAATTGCTTTCTTATTTTACATCACTATGAGAGTTTAAAGATCAAAGTAACGGGCCCATACATGCCCACATGCTTGCAATATAGGATATTTTTTCAAGCTTTATTAGTATAAACAACATTAGGGAGTTTAAAGGATTGGTAAGGACCCATATGTCCACATTCTAGTTCTTTATGGATTTTAAAATTCCACAAGGTTGTACCAATGACACTTAGTAAGATAGGTAACAAAGATTTGTAAGCACCACAGGAAGTCCACATGTTGCAAATTCACACCTAATTACTTATTAAAATTTGGCACATCTTTTCACTTTCTCACACACAAAGTCACTCCTCACTCACATAATTTCCATCTTGAATTGTGGAGGTTGAATTAGGTCTTCTCCAAAGGAATCCCGAAACGTCCAACTATTTCTTGAAGAAATTATCCACACCCACTTAATTCAAACGAGATTGGTTCACACCCCCAATCTCTCAGCCCACCACATATAATTTTTTTATTAAAACTCACTAAGTTTTCCTCCATAGGAGGTGCCAAAATAATTTTTTTATTCTATGTAGGATCTCAGGGGTAGGCATCCAAATAACCCCCCGTTATCTGGTTCTCACATTTTCAAACATTAGAAGTTGACAAATAGGGAACTTTAAAATCTTCCAAGTCAACTGATCTTACACCATAAGGCAGGGAGATACTCGTGAAAGGTTGAAGGCCTAGGTCTGGTTTTTCTATGTGCCCCCCCTTGATTCACCTAACTCTTGGAAGGGATCCAACCCATGACCCATTTCTGAGGCCGAAAATCTAAATGTCGCACTTTGACCGAGGTACCTAGTGGCCAAATTTAGGACATCTACCTAGGTGGAAATTGTGGGATTCAATTACACCTTGATCATATTTTGTGTGGCTATTGGGAAATATCACCATMTCTTTCAGGATATGMACCCTCTACCCCTCATTATAATTGATTATTTCATCCTTCACTAKTTCCTCTTCYGGTGGCTTCAGACCCCACTGTTGAGTGCTCTTGGAAGGTCCARTGCTATTTGAGAGGAAGGAMAATACATCTTTTTAGGAAACGAGCATTTGTTTTTTTTGTTCCCCCATGTGGAAAAAATCCACCTACCCACATGTATGATTATTTACATTTGATTTATTTATGATGCTCATTTGATTACATGCAATTGTGATTTATGTTGTGAAGATCCAAATTATACAAGTCTCTTGTTCATTTATTTCTCTCATCACCATTTGCACAGATTCACTTTGCTAGTTGGACATCATAGGGGACCCACATAGTCCTCATCATTCCAGACACTTGAAAAATCTCCCTCCTATTCTCGGAGGAGTTCCTAGTCTTGCCGACTCACTGACTCAACCATCTCACACCCCTATGAGCACCACTATTTTGGGATCAAATTTGATTGGTTCCACTTTACTTGGGTCCAATCCCCAAGGAAATCCATCCACTATCTCTCCTTCACAAGTAGGTGGAGGGAAAACTTATTCTCAAGGAAGAAGTACAACCCCACCAACCCCCCCTCAAGGGTCAAGTCCACTACCTGCTCACACCATGGACGGAAATAATCCTCCACTACCACATCCCATGCCATATTTGGTGTCTCTCAACATTCATGATTTGAGTAAACTCACGAATGATCCTATATTACATGACCCCACATGGCCCAATATGCCTACCAAACTACCTTCATAGATTCCAAAATTTGAAGGAAAATCGGGGGAAGATCTCGCCAACCATGTCATGACCTTCCACTTATGGTGCTATTCAAACAAAATCATGGATGACTCCATATTCTTAAGGTTATTTCAATGAAAACTCACGGGTCCATCAGAAAAATGGTATGTGGATGAAAAATTAGGATCCCATGTGACTTTTGAATCCTTAGCCAAAGCCTTTTTGGCCTTTTCCCAACTACCAGTTCATCATGATACTGGTCTAGAAATACTCTACAAGTAGAAACAAACCTCAGCTATGCATATTTATGACCACATCCATGAATTATGTCGGGAACGTTGTTTATGTAAAGAAGAAACCACCAAATAACAACACCTTGACTGGTTTCTAAAATCACTCTTCTCTATACTTTCCAAAGATGTGGCATCCACCTTCCCCCAATCTGAAGAGGAATCCATCAACAAGGATCAACAATTTGACCTCATTTATGCTCAGTTAGGTTACTTATACACAGTATTACCCAATGCACCCAGACCTGTACCATTTGGCTAGGACAAACCTGGCATGTCTCATGCTGCAGATGGGTTTATTGGTACTACAGAACACCACAATATGTACATTCAACCACCACCTATGTACGGTACACCCCAATATCCACCGACATATGGAGGGCCATATTATTACCCTCCTCCCCCTTACCAACAACCATATCCTATTACTCCCCCTCCACCCATGAGTGGACCCTCGTCGACACCCATGATGTGCCCGGCCTCTCAACCAAGCTCTGGTTCCCCTTCTACCTCAGCATATAACCTGAGCACTAGTGAAAGCAGTTCACCTTTGTATGCACCCTATGGATCATTACCACAAAACAATCCATATTTCCAATTTCCTGGTCCTCCATAGTCGGTTGCTCCTCCACATGGACAACCACATGCTGACGTTAACTTTGTTCAACCCTATCCCATTCAACAACTTCATACTTTTGAATAGTTGAATACAAAAAATATGGCCCATCAACCGAATAAATCTAGGAAGAAAGGAAAAAATTGAAACAATAATAACCCAGGACTAGGAGGAAATAACCCCCAACAAAACCAACTTGCTAGGGGAAACCATAATCAAGGTAACCAAAACCCCCAAGGGGACAATAACAACAAACACCAAGGGATGAACAACAACAAAAATCTCTGAATGAACTTCCCTTTTGCTCTTTGTGGTGAGCATGGACATTATACCACCATTTCCCCCAAATTGGCGACTTTAAATGGATGAAAGAATCCATGAATGCGCCACCTACCCCTCAGCAGGCCCCACAATAGTATTTATAACAAGCACCCTCGGTCGTGTTGCAAAACCCCATTCCACACCAAGGTGTGATGAATACCCAACATGAGGTACATCCTGCCCAATCACAAATGGGATAGTATCAAAACCTAGGGCCCATCCACCCTAGAAATCCAACGGATCGCAATATCCTCCTCACTAGAAAAGAAGAAATTCTTCTGCAAATGCACGGTCATCAATACAATGTGCCCCTTGAATCTACTTCCACCACCTTGAAAGAATCTCCAGCTATAGACAGAAAACTCTTGATGATTCCACGCCCTAACAATGAACCCCCCCATTCATATCCCTCACATTCTGTTACGATGGAATGTCAACAACCCTTAGGATAGGGAAACACACAATTACAGTCTGGTCGGTGACTTGGTGTAGTCTCTTACAACCATGTTTGTATTAGAGGTCCTCCAAACCTATCCAACTCAATGAAAATCCTTACTTTCTTCCCTAGGGGCAATCGACCCAACTGATACTAGACTCATCACATTTTATCTATATAGTGGAGAACCTCGTCTCCCTGCTCTGGTAGCTTTCCAGATACCAGTCTAGATTTGGAACATCATGGTTCATCGGTGTATCATTGATGAAGGTGTATCCACATGAATCATGTCCAAAACTGTATGGAAGAAAATTGGCTCCCCTGAGCTTATACCATCCACCATCACATTAAGAGCCTATGATGGTCAACCATCCTCCCCTGAAGAGATCTTTCAAAATTTCTGCGTCGAACTTGGAGGAAGAAACATCCTCATCGACATTAACATTATCAAAGCCCCACTCTATTACAATATCTTATTTGGACGTAGCTACATGTACACTATGAAGGAAGTGGCTTCTTTTGTGTTTCGAATGATGATGTTCCCCCACAATGGGAAAATCATTACCATCAACCAAATCACACATTATGAGTCTAACCATTCCACCAACATCGATAACATCTTACCTCTTATCGACACCAGCTCAAATTCCTATTCACTCATTGACATGAGACATGTAATTTTCAAGGACCCATCCTTACTAGGGGCATACCATGGAGAACCACCACTCATACACCCTTCAACACAAGTGTGTCTCGTATCTTCTAATGGAATTGACACCAGAGACACCATTCCTCCTATTGAGGTCTCTCCACACCTTGACATCCCACTAGTTGAAGAAACATTACCTTAGGGATTCCCTGAGAATCCTACTCCACCACTTATCCCTGATTTCCCCCTCCCTCAGGGGTAGATCCTAGTTTGGGAAACAATTCCCCAAGCCATCACTCAAATTCCCTTCTTCTACCCCCAACCGAGAGTACAAGATTTTCAGGTAGCCACAACACTTACCCTTCCCAACATGGTACTTGCTATCTCTGTATGGTATCTACACCCACCCACAATGGTTCCTCAACCATATCTCCCTCCTCAGACAAAGAGAATCTCAATGCAGATTCCAAAACTAACTCTGGCCACGCCACCTGTTGGAGCTGCCTTTGTTTTTTCTAGCTCGTCACAAATTTCATTCTTAATGCTTGAAATCTAAAAATGGTTTTCATATTTTCCCTCTGAGGTATATAGATTCTTGAAGCTTTATCACGTGAGCAGCGGTAATTATTATACTCTCGAGGCGAGTCCTACCTTTCGTTAAAATGTTTCCTCTTTTGTTCTACCTCAGGATCTCATAGGTCGGATACTATAAGTCATATAAGTCACATGCCCCAAGCTACGAAACAATGAAATCATTTTAATTTTTCACTCAAGATAGTAACAAGGGTAAAGTTTTCCCTAACCCATGATTAAACGTTGTCAAGGTTTCACACCTCAACGTTCACCAAATCGAAATATTTTTTGTCATAGCCCCGATAGATGAGAAGATGAAGTCCTTATCTTAGTAACCCGTGTCACGGTTAAAAGTAAAAGCTAAAGCATGGTAAAAGTTCTGTCGGCAATTCGCCACTCGACATTTTCTTTTTCAAAAGTTACACCGTCTAAATCCCGACTTACGAGATCACGATACAGATATAAACGTAATTAATCAATCACTTAATCCAAGTTTATCTTCCCTTTTAATTAAGTCATGTTATCGCGATCTTGCAGTTTCGCAGCTCAGCATGCAAACCTCCCAGAAACTTGTTTTTGAAGCTTTGAGTCGCGATATAGAGAATATAATAATTATGAAAGTAATTGAGCCCCAAATCATGATTACCTTTCTATTAACCAAAATCGATCATCGCAGTCTCGGGTGTTAGAGATTCAAAGTGTTAAAGTAAAATCCCCGATATAACGAGTATCGAAATATTGATTAACATTGGTAAAACCGGATTAATTAAGCTAAATCAATACATATCCCGTGTTTCGATGCTTGCACGATTTACGAGGTAACCTTATTCTTTCCATACGTCAACTGACATTTTAAACCACCAAAAAATTATGACATTAATGAGGAAATAGGGAAAATCTATAAATATAAGATCGGTTTTTTATGGCAAAATTTATTTCTAAATATGATTTGACAGACTTGTTCTGAAAGGTACCAAGTTTTCAAATATATATAAGAGTTGTGGTTCATTTTAACAAATGCATTTCATATTACGCAGAGCACATTATCTCTGAGCAAAACTGACTTCTATATGTATACATATTTCTATCACAGAAGAGCTAAAACACAATCTCCAGACATGGCTCTGCGAAAAGCATCCAAAGCCAATGTTGAGGTTTCGGGAAAAGGCTCAGACAATGTCACTGATACTTCGCCTCAAAGTATCGACTCGGTCCCGAATTGGTCGTTCATTTCGGATGTTCTACAGGCAGAATTGGTGGATTATTCCGATGACTCCAGTGACAACGAAAAAGATGATATAACCACCAAGTACAAAATAGTCATCCAATCCGGAATGCACAAAGTAGTAGCTAGGCCACGATTGCTTCCATATTATGACATGGTCCGATGGGCATTAGACCATGTGGACATACTGACCAGAACCATCATGAATGAGCAGAAAGTCACCATCGAGACTTTCAGGCTGGAACATCTGCAAGCCATGTATAAGCTTCCCACGACGTCCGACTTCACATATGGCACCGAATTCTTGGATGAGTTCAAGGAGAAGGAATGCATACAATATGATAAAACCATGTCCAGTTTAATAAAGGATTGGGTTTCGAACACCACGAAGTTTAGAGCTGATAGCCACGGTATATATTCAATCGCTTCTTTAGAACCGCAGTAAAAATATGTATCCATGATGACATGCAAGTTATATGGGAGAGAGGACACCTCACATTTTTTTTCTTCCGTGGGTGCCTCTAATGTTTCGGGTCACCGAAGGCAGTTCCTTCGACTGGGCAAAGATTCTTTCCGATAGCTTGACCAATCAGGTCATAGAGTATCGGGCGCAGAAACAGAATGGGAAGGCGTCTTCATTCTTCATGTCTGCATACATTATGGAAGCAGTTTGTTTTTTGACACCATTTCCCTTAATGAGCTGGAGTTGGACTCCAGCAGAAGACAAACCCATACACGTTTATCATGCAAAGTTATGAGAAAACAAAGCGGAAAATTTTGTGTATGAAATCTTTAACTAGGTGATGGTGCCCTTGCATGTCACCATTTTCGGTCACCCGCCACCCAGGATCTCGAACAACATAGTAACGAATTTGAGCAGCATAGAAGACTGGTATGTAGAAGTAGAATTTTCATACCTCCGAGTTTTCAGGGCTTTGGTCCCCCCGCATGCATTTCCATTGTTCATTCCCAACAAGTTGGTTTGTCGTGAGGTCGCTAGGAAAATAGTAATTGGTGGTATAAGCAAAGAGCGTAAGGGATATTCAAAGAAGGTATGGCTACCTTTTCCTGTACACTTAAATTCATATTCTTTATTAGATTTCGGGCATGCCAAAGTTGAGGCAACAACCCTGGAAGACCTAAATTTGGTCTCCATTGAATACAAGAAGCACGATCCGCAAAGGGTCGTGAGCAACCATTTGGCCAGTTGCAGGCTCAAGAGATTTGAGAACGAGAATTCACCCTCGGATGACATTTTCCAAGGCGCAAGGTCCTATGCCGAGATTCTAGCTTGGATACAAACCTTGGCACCCGAGGAAAGAGTCGATGTTCTGAAGTTCCAGGAATATCGACGTAGCTATTTTCCTGTAGTGTTGCGAGGTGAGGGTTCGAGTACGTCGGAGGAAAAACAGAAAGATACCGAAGGCTCCAAGAATGTGACTTCCGATCAAGAAAAACACCAGGATGAGGGAGAGCAAAATAAGAGTCTGAAAGCAGAGATAAAGACCCCTGACCCACCGAAGAAGTAGAGTCTGGTCACTACTTCGGGAAAAGCAGCGAAGAAGATCATAGAACCTATCACATCAGTTACCCCCTTGCAGTCAATGCAGGGAAATATTGATGCAGGATGGATATTCAATGAAGATTTGAGGCTTATAAGGGTAGAAGAACTCCCTCCGAATAAGTTTTTCTTCGATAAGAAGAGAAAGACAATAGTAAAAAGGGAATTCTATCAGGAAGGAGAGTCAACTGCCAAGAAATATAAAGTTATAACTGATGGAAAAGACAAGAAGAATGAACAATTCATGATTGAAATAGAAGAGACATTAGGAGCATATGTCTTGGCGAATCAATTCTCAGTCGAGCTTTTAAAGAACCAGCTTAAAAGAAAAATCGCCTCATAAGGACCCTTGAAGCCAGAATGGCTACAACAATAGAGACTGCTAAAGACCATGAGAGCGTAGGAATAGAGCAGGTCGGGTTGGCTGATAAAAATGAGATAGAGCTACTCAAAACTAAGCTCAAGAAAGCATAGCTGGTGGTCCGGGATGGGAAGAAGCAAGTGAGCCAGCAAAAGGATTTGATCAAACAGCTACAGGCTAGGGTGGAGATCTTTGAGAACAAAATGATAAACATTGGGATGTTCAAATCCCAGGCAACTGATATTCGGAACAGAGTCTCTGCAACACAACGTAATTTGCTTGCCAAGGTAGAAGCGATCCGGGACAATTGTTTGCTAGTCAACCAGGTTTCGAAGAACTTATCTGCTAGAGAAAGGGAAGCTGGAGCAGCTTGGGTCACCTTCCAAGAGGCTATGATAGCCACAAACAACAGGGGTTTGGGAAGTACTCCCAAGTTCACCATTTTGGAACAGACCAAAGGAAACATTCTATTAAAAGAATGGGAGCACAACATCGCCGAAGGCAAGCAACAAGCCAAAAAGATAACGAATTACTTAGAAGAGGATTTTAGTTCTATAGACGGTGATATGCTAGGCATGGATAGCGGAGGTAATGTCAAGGTGTTGATGCAAGTGGATATGGAAAAAATCTCGCTTGATCTGAAGGAAAAAGAGGAAAGAGATTCAGTCGAGATTTCCCAAGTGACTATGGTGGACATAGTCCAAATAGACAAATGCATGATTATACCAAGCACACAATTATGCACCATCGACATCATAGACGGACAGATGGAAGACAGGCTGCCGCAGTTAGCCTGAGAATGTTACTTCTTTGAAGCGAGCTATCAAGCAGAACCTTCGCGGCTGATATCTCAACTGGTTGAAAGATGTGTCGCCTGTATCGAGCATACGCAAGGACAAACTGTAATGGCTCTAACTTAATTATAACAACCATTAAATTAGAACACCACAGTAAAATTTAATAATTACTACATCTAGCACATTTAAAATCTAATTTTTCATAGTAATAAAATTTAA
>JZKD02S1737082.1:30587-70971 GCA_000966675.3 Picea glauca | reverse complement strand
AAATAACAAACTATGCATGCATGCTACTTCTATACTCAAGGGTTAGAAATTGAACATAAACTAATCAAATTATAGACAACTCATGAATTGGGACAGGAAAAGCATTCTTTTTATTACGTAAAGTGAATCAACTTACAAAAGATGAGACCGACCATCGCTCCTTGAACTTGATCCTGGGATTCTCTTCTTCTGTCCTTCAACTGCTTTGCGTTAAATCTCCTTTGGCTTGAGGAAAGGCTAAAGGGTTGGGACAATCGAATACGTAAATGGACATAGTTTCTTCGCTATATTTTTTTCTCCTCCAAATGGCACCCCTACCCCTTCTTTTATAGGCTAGAAGGAGCTAGGGTTTTGGATGAACCCTTGGCCATGCATTGCTGAGAGTTTCAATTAACTCACCCATAGCTTTTTGTTCCATTGGCAACTTTCCTTTTTTCGTGCTTTAGTAGGTACACGCGGGCTATTGTGAGCCAACCAACATGTACACATGTGCAGTAATGGGTTAGGGCGCGTGGGCCTTTACACAATAGGAGTTTCAAAGAGTTTTTTAGCAAAGTTTTGGCAAAGAAGGGAAATGAGTTGGAATGATGCCAGGTAAGCATATGTGGTGCAATTTAGGGTTATAACAACTATGATATTTCCCATGATACTCTATGACATGAAAAATTCAAGTCATTATGGCATGGACCCTACATTGTCCAACACTGCCTCACTAAAGGTTCATACATCCTGGCCTCTCCATAAGGATATCCTCTCAAAGAACTCGTCAACAGGTTATACTTAAAGAATTTTTACGCCTAAGCATAGTCATTCTACACTAGGATTTTTCTTTGTACACATTTGTATAGTTTTTAGTATTCTTTTTTCACCTCCACTCCTCATGTCTGATCTACCATCCATGTTATTGACAGATGCATCCTCCATCGGCCTACCACATCGGTTACACTGATGGTACTACTCGCTGGACACATAATCTTGCTTCGGCCACTTGGGCCCTCTACACCCCCTCACATGAACTATTCCACTCCAGTGGCATATGTTTGGGCTCAACCACCAACAACCAAGTAGAATACGTAGCTGTCATTGGTCTCCTCTCTGAGGCCAGTCATCGCCACATTCGTCACCTTAGCATGTTGTTAGATTCCCATCTTGTCGTCCTACAACTCAACAATGTATACACTGTCCACGATCCTTTCCTCTTTTGCAAATACCTGCAAATTAGACTCTTATCTTGAAAAATTTGATTCAATTACATTTACACATATTCCATGACAATTTTATCAAATCGAAGATACCATGGCTAACCTAGTATTATATTGTAATTTATCACATCAATACATCAATACATATACATAAATCATCAAACATCAGTCACTACATATATATTAGAAATCATAAACCATCACAAATATCAACACATGTAAACATCACAAAGGTCCAAAAGATGTGTATCCATATATATATATATATATTGATCAACATATCATAAATTTTTATAAAAGTAAAAAATATACATCGCCCATAGGCCAATGGGTCCCCTCGCTCCTATAGGTACAAAATCGGTACCCCCCACCCTATACAAAATGGGTATCAACTACCCAGTAAAAAATGGGCTCGCAAGCCTATATAAATACAAAAAACAAAACCGACACTCATGGTGCCCCCAGAGTCTTTGTTTCCCGATCCATCTTCAGCCACGGGATCAGGGTCCCGCCATATACACAGTCACATTCCCCAGGTCACCATCTTCCCTTGGTTTCGGGGGAGAATTTTTCTCACATCACGCCCAGGTAGGCATGCTCATGTTCAAAATTATCAAATAACTGTCATATGTTCTTTATCATCAGATATTGTTCACATTAGGTATTCAGTTTTAATGTTTGCACATACTTGGTCATTACAAACCAGCGCAGCCCCTTCAGGTATATTATCAACACTGGCATGTAATCATTCCCTCTAAATACCAATTGCATCTCCCAGTCACACCCTATGATGTTCACCTTCAAGGTCCCTACATCCGGCTTTGTAGTACTGTCACCTCTGCTGCATTTTGGTATTGTCACCCGATAGCACTCTCCCCCACATGAGTTGTCCCATTCATAGTTCCCCTTGGTACTTTGACACACATGCTTCTTTCACCCCCTAGGGATGGGAGTCCCGATAGTCTTATGAACTTATGAGAATAAGCCACATGTTTCTTCTCATCATTTTTCTAGATTTCCCAATGGACTCTCAGGCTATCTCATCTCAGTTTTATTTAACTACACTTCCATAGTATCATTAACCCTCCATTTCATCCACAATCAGTTTTCCCATCTGTAGATTTACCTCCATTCTTTTACCTCATACAAAAACCCACCCATGGATCCCCCACCCTCCACCAATTCTCCACACCACTTGAGCCCTCACAGGCCAAGCCATCTCGCACTAGGGCACCTATTTCTATATTTGTACGCTCATCCCAAATTATTCTTTATTTATTTGGTAATTGTAAAAAGATTTTGTTTTCAACATTTACTTAGCTTTTTTTCATCACCCTTGATGAGCTTCTTTTTCTATAAACACAACCCATGTAGCCCTTGTTTGGGGAATACACTCTCCTTTTCTCATTCTGACATCGTTCATAAACCCTGAGTATCCCACATTCTATGTACCCTTGATCTCTAAGTTTTTCCACATTTTCACTCCCTTAGCACCATTTAACCCCATGTCTAGTCATCCCCCTGACACCAGATACAATTTTATGGTTGTTTCCAATCATCCTTCAAAACATACCCCCAACCAATGGCAATCTTGAGTCTCACTGCATCTTGACTTTGTTCATGTTCCCTGTCATTTCTCGATTTTATCTCATGGATTTCATGAAGCCCTTTTCTTCTTGGAGTTGTGTCTCCCTTTCTGTCGACATCAACACCATTTCCAGAAGGGTGAAATTATATTGACTCTCATTACCTTTAGAATGAGGAGTCTCAGATGGCACAGAGAAAACCACCATTGCTCTCTGATTCTATTGACCCCCATAACATTCGACTTTAGAAAAATCTCATGTTATGGCGGGTCTTACTATGAAACTATTCCAGTTGTTTTATACCAGTTGAAGACCTATGAATTGTTTAGGCCATCAATTCCTACGAGTCATCGACACTTCTTACATGCGTCCTTGCCTCTTTTTAGAGTATGTTCACCCTCATAATTTTCATCTTCCGTTATCAAACTGCCCCAGGGGGTGCTGCAATTATCTACATCAGCATACAACTTCAGCTGTTGTCTTACATTTTGAGTTACATGACATGATCATGGGGCATGCCCGCCTTGCTTGTATACATATTTTCTTTTTTCTCCCTAGAGAAAGGTTTGGGTGCCACAATTTCCCCTCTCCCTCCAATGGATCACTCTTGCAGTTCCTCTCGAAACTCTTCATTACAATGAAATTCTCGGTAGAAGAAACATTGACGTATTTTAGCTATACATATGCTCTTAACCTCACACATTAGGGGGAATCTGTTATCACTGAAATTTCATCCGCAACATTGCATGTAAATGGTTATAGAAATACAACAATGGAAAACAACTATTAGTTCACTTGCAACACCAAAATTCAATTCCAAAAGGAAAAAACTATACAATTGGACAAAAATTGACATATGCAAACTCACTAAAGGAAGCGCGTGCACAGTGTGCAGGCCAGATAAGCCTGTATAGCGCACAATGTGCCATATGTACGATTGTGTATGAGAAAAGCCACGTACTCCTGTGAATGACGCATTTATGTTTCTTATTGGCCCCTCAACCACTTATGGACCAACTCCCAACTTGATTTGACCTTCATATCTGAGATGAATCCGAATGGGGGGTTGGTCAAGGACCAAAGGGTGCCCTAAACGGCCCCTTGTTCACACTAAGAACCAATTGAATATTGACTTGAATAAATTCTATAAATGAAGGCCATGGGTGCACTAAGAAATTAAGATTTCCATAGTATTGTTATTCTCCCTCAATCCTCCCTTGAGAATATTTTCTTATTGGAACATTCTAGCAACATTCCAATAGGCCATTCCACTCACCTCTTGAGGGAATGGACATTGATTTCTTCATCATTTGAAATTTTTTCTACCATTGTAAGAAGATCTCTTCATAAGGGAACTCAAGATCCCTCCCAAAAAGGAAGAGGGGAACCATAGGTCCTCATTTTTCTCTATGGTGTTTTTCCAACTGATATAGTTATCCATTGGTGGCATAATATTGGTCATTGGTTGATTGTTTTTGGTTCTAAGTTTCTTATGCATTTTATTTTTTATTTCCTTGGTTGTTTTAGTTTGTTTACTTTTTTATTTCATGTGCTTGGTTTTTTTAACTCGTGCACTAACCTCTGTCTTGTCTAGAAGGCCTAAATAGGCATGTAAGTTCCCTTGTTTTTCTCACCCAAGTGACGAAATAGACACAACACTAATAATCAAAGAGCATACTCCTAAATAAAGATAAAGGCCAATGCACACAAACATGATATGATGGTTGAAAAGGACCTCCTGATCTAAATTAGGTATGCCTCACCTAGGAGGGGCTAGAGACTCTGCAACAATAGAGTGGAGGTATCAGAACCAACTATAAGGACCCTTGTAGGATTCACAGTGTAGTCGGTCAGATCCCTCTAGAGAGGAAATCATCCATAGAGTTTGCATGTTGTCTAATCCATATATGACTCAAGGTACTTGTAGAATAACCCCTGCAAGAAGCCTATGTGGATACCTATGTCAAGAAACTAGAGTCACCATGATATAACCAATTCTTAAGCAAGAAGTCAGAAGTCTGGTCCACCATATGGGTAGGTTATCAAATCCTGAAATCTAGAAAGAACCACCTCTCAAGGCATTAAAGGCACTAGCGAAACCCCTAGATACAAATAGAACCCAAAAAATATCTCTAATTCTATGAAGGTATTAGAGGGTTATCTCTCCAACCAACCTCACATGACCTTGTGCTTAAATCTGGTGTGAGTGGAGCCTCCTGAGGACTCCAATTATATAATGGGTTTCACCACTCCCTAGTCAGACACATACATTAAGTTTTATAGCCTTGGAGAAGTTTACTCACAAAATTTTATTCTAAGGCCCTAAGTCCTACACTTGTTTGTGAACCCTGGAAAATAAAATCATTTCTAATCAATTTTAGTTATTTAGTGTTAATTTTAATGGATTCTTCTGACTCAAGAGGTGTGATCGTGAAACTGATGGTATTATGACTAAACATATATAAAAATAATCAAATAAAAACATCGCAAAGTACTAGTCTTGATTTTAAATGAGATGATATGCTTATAAATGTTGTTTCCAAGATGAAATCTCTACAATTTCAATGAAGTGCAATCTTTCCTAATATGCCAAAACTAATGCAAAGTATCCAAAAGTGCAAATTCTATAAGTAAAATGCATTGTCTTTTTTGTATTTTAGATATAATGAAAAGAAAATGCAAGGACTAAATAACAACCTCATAGGCAGACCCTACTACAATAAAAAGTAGACAATCCAAGTAGGATACCGAGAAGTAAATACCCATACCAGTATACAAGGACAAAAAATGAGAAAAATGACAAGAAAGGAGTTCGCCCAAAAAATCCACCAATAAAGTAGCTTCCTATCACTCTGTAAGCACTTAATAGTCATAATAGGGACCCAAGAATTCTCATCAACCAACAAAATTCACCCAACAATCACCAAACTCAACCAAAAAGGCTCTAAAAATAGTGTACATGACTATTCTGAGAACATAAGTGTATGTACACACCTATTCTAAGAAGATATGTGTATGTACGCGCCCTAAAAGAAGATAGCTCGTGTATGTATGTGTTTGTCAAGGGAAAATCCACGTATGTCAAAGAAGACACTGCCAAGGCAAGGGTTAGGCAAAGAAACTCAGATATAAGGAAAAATAAAGGTTGTCAAGCAACAAAAAATAAATAAAATCAAGAAAACAAAGAGAAAATAAAGGAGAAACAACACCCAATACCCCAAAAAGGAGATCTCCCTAGTGGAGTCGCCAATTTTGTTACAACGAAAATCTCTCTATGGCTAGGGAAAAACCACAACAGATGGAAAGACACCTAGAAATAAAATTTAATCTCAAGTATGATTCATAAATGAAATGCTAACAAGAGAAGGATATAATCCTACCTCGTCCGGATGTCCTAAGAATACCACCGCTGAGCACATGAAACAAAGCTTTATACCTACAACTTGTCCTCAACAACCAAGATACGCAAGCATGTGGAAATGATGTATACTTTTAGCATATAAATTAGCATAATACATTAACATACATTAAAAATACACCCATGGAAAGTAATACAAATATTTCCAAGATATCAATTGGATGAGAAAAGGGTATTTCAATTAATGTAATCAACAAAAGTACATAGGTGACAAACTTCTGTAGTGATACATATTGGAACCGAGAAACTAAGTCCCTCCAGTTGGGCCTCCACCACCTCAATCCTCCACAAAGGTAATATCACAAGAGTTTTGAGTTAATGAAGCTCCCTATCTCAATATAGGAAGATCTTGAGGGATGAACACAAGAAGTTCAAACTTTCAAGGACAAAGGGATGCAGACTCAATAATGAGGTGAAATTTCTCTAGAGTTTCTTTGCTCTCAATGATGTGTTCTCTTCAAGGCTTGGATATGTCTCAAGTTATAGAATCCAAATGGAATTAAAGGGTCAAGTCAGATTGTTTCCAGTATATGGAAGGTAAAGGATCAAATCTTGTGACATGGCATGGAAACCCGGCATATTTTTAAATTTTTGAGCACCAAACTATATGTATGCGGGCTGTAATGGAGAAACCTGCATATACGTGATTTGTCTAACTGTAGGTTGTGTATATGGACAAAAATGTGTATTTTTAGCTCTGGAGTGATAAAAAATGGGAAATCAATTCTGTAGGGGGAAATGGAAGGCCATAAAATCAAGATGCATGGAGAGTGGAAAAATCTGCTATAACAATTCTAACTAATTTGAAAAGGCTCCCCCTTTAGTATTCATTTTTTTACCAACCATGTCATCAAAGTGTAAGGGCCTCTAGAGCCTTAACCATTCTCTCTCGCGCCATTAACCACTAGAGTTATACACACCAATATTAGAGAATAATCGAACCTTGGCCTCTCGCTCCATTGTTATCCAAATCCTAAAAMTTGAATGAAAGAAATCCATTTCTAAGACTTCGTTAACTATTTAGGATTCTTTTCAACCATATTAATTCACAAGATTATCGCTGGTAGTAACTAGCRAGGTTAACGAGATCATCTTCATTTCATCTAGAGACCTTTGAACAAACTCTTTTGGTCTCCACCAGAGGTATTAAATATATGAATGTTGGTACCTTCATATCTTCATTTCATCTAGAGACCTTTGAACAAACTCCTTTGGTCTCCACCAGAGGTATTAAATATATKAATGTTGGTACCTTCATAATTCTTAACACAAACTCCTCTGGTTTTCACCGTAGAAGTTAACACGAATTCCTATGGTTTAAATAGAGGACTTATGCAAACCTCTCCAACTTTCACACATCCACTCACGGACTTAACCAAAATTTCTCCAGTTTTTTCGCAGGTATTCCCATGAACTTGTCTTATTTGAACCAAATTACTTTACACAAACCTCTGTGATATACACCAGAGAAGTTCCTATGAATTGCTTCAGTATTGAAATTTCAAGCTATTATCTAAGGTAACCTTTAACCAACCTGTCTAGATTTTTTCATTTTCTCACTAAAGCTCAAATTTCCATAATGCCTACCATCATACTATCGTTCTCTGATGACGATATCCCACATACAATCAACATGAGTGAATCCTCAGGTACTTCACACAGGTTACTTAAATAGACTTATTTGTATGCATATACGACTCCTAGTCTAATCATTCTTGTTTCATTACATGGTTTTTTCTTTGGACTAATTTCGTTTATGATTTGCAGATTCAAAAATGTCTCCAAGGGAGAAGGAAACTAGCAAATCTCTTGCCGCATAGGCCTCTGAAATTGGTTTCCAACATGAAGATGAACTCGACATTGTAGGAGCAATGTATGATGACACAACTAGATTCTTGGAAAAGGGGGAAGATTCACTCAAGTGGGTGACATTTATTAAATGTTCAAAAAACATAATTTCATCATCGATGTTGAGGATCAATATGAGATTAGAATTTTCAAGAACATTAGGAAATATTGGATACATAGAGTAGCATCGCGCATTGTGGTATTTCCCCATGTTGATGTCATTTCTTAGATCCTTAAACATGTAAACATAGGAAATAAGTACATCTGCAATGCTAGGGGTAATCCTATAGCCTCATTCCATCTTGCAAATCTATAAAAGTGCTATCATCTAGAGAAAGGAAACCACAAGACAGATAATGAACTTCTCAGTGGGTTCAAGCATACAACCAAAGACCTGCGATGCATATGGTACAAACCAGATAAACAATTTAAGCTCAGAACAACTAGTGGATACCCTACAACATTACTAAGGAATCCATATCAATACATGGTGACCATGCTATGCAGATTGTATGGAGAGACATATTCATCCAAATTTCCTATGTCATATATACCCTTGATTCACTACTATGCAGACAAAGTATCGTCATTCAAGTAGGTTGTCTTTCTGTCAACAAACTTAGTAGAGGCCACCAGAACAGTTATAGAAGCCCATCTTATAAATTTTTCAGAATTCCATATGTCTTCATATCTCCTAGATATCCTATGCATAACACATCAATATGTGAATATGGGTTGGGCATGACAACCAAAAAACCTAATTTTCCACATCTACATCAAGGGGCTCTGGGAGCACATGTATAGGACATAATATCACAAGATATGTGATCTCTTACTAGCTCCATTGTATGAATTCATTTTCTACATGTTATTTCCATGTATGAATGACAAAGCATTGGTTGTAATAAGGAAAATAAGAGATAGGTACTTGATGGAGTATGACACATATACCAGAATATACAGGACCCCACATCTTCTTCCATGATTTGTTGCATACAATTTAGTTTTTCAGGAAGTAGCTTACCAAAAAATGATCAGTGGAGTTATATCAATACTCTATCGAGATAATAAATATTTATGTCCCCTACTCCCATTATGGATTGATGCCTATGCATTTGCAAACACAAAGTAAGCCTAGGATGAAGTGGATACACTACTTTCATAACACTTCATAGAAGAGAGATTTAGGAGGCATGAACCAAAAAAGGTGGCCAAAGAACACTTCACCAAATACATAGTACCCTTAGAATACACTTCGGCCACATGGGAAGAAGAGGAGGTACATTGGCGCTAGAAACTATGACAAAGTCATTTCCAGGATATAGGGAAGACCCATCGAAAGAATCACTGATGAATAAAAATCACATGAGGATTCCATGTAGAAAGAAGAATAAGAGGCAATAATGAAGGCAGATGTTGCAACTACATCTGTGAAATCAATATCAGTAGAAGAAGAAGAACCAATAATAGAAAAGAAGAAGATGAAGAAAGAAAATGTGCACAAGAAAAAGGAATATGAAACAAAGAAGAAAATAAAAACCAATTAAGACATAGCTAAAGATAAAGTTGATGCAGCAACAATAACAACTAAGAAAATGGCCACATAAAAAGAAAATCTTGAAAGAGAAGTAGAGGAATCGGAAACAACAAAATTAACACGTAAAGAAATAAGTGAAGTTGTAGAAAAGGCAGCTGAGGAAGAGTGACATAAGAAAGATGAATAATAAAGGAATGATACATCATTTATCCACACCGATATCCCAAATATATCAATAGCAGGTGCCAATGGACATACTCGATTCAGTGGGATACGTATGAGGATTTGTACCCCATTCAATCTAATCAAAGTTCTCAACCTAAATAAGTTCATATATAATAAGACCACAGGTAGGATTGTACAAGAGAAAACAAGGAAAGTGTCGGTCAAGAGAGGTAATCCAATGTCAATCCTCACACAAACCCTAGTAATAGGAAACATTAGTGAAGATCCAATCTCCATAGCTTCCATTAGCACTAGCTTCACTACAACAACGGAAGACAATGTCTAGAACTTATACCGCCAATATACATAGAAGTATGCATGAATCAGAGAGCTAGAGAAACAACTCCAGTAGGTGAAGATTGTTTGAATACTAAGAGGGGGTGAATAAGTATGAGCAATTTTTACCACTTTCAATCATAGTATATGTAAACTTCAACTTTATCAGTAGTATTCAATAGTTTATCACTTATGCATTCAGTATATCATTGCATCATAAACAATATCATTCATCAGTTCATAATAAACAACCACATATACATAATACACCATAATTTATGTGGAAGCCCAAACAAGAACCATAGAATTCTTTATTATATATATCAAGAATACATTCATAAGAAGCACCAAGTTCAAAATTCTCCAACACCAATTGGAAAGAGGAACCAACCCCCTGATTTATAGGTACCACCCTAAAGGAGGCTACAACTCCATGAATTCTCCAACTAGAACTGGAAGGAGGCTCCAACCCCCTAGTTTACAAGCTCTAGGCTGAAGGAATATCCAACTTCCTGAGTTCTCCGGCTCCAACCAGAAGGAGGATATGACCCCCTGATTTATAGGCTCGAACCTGAAGGAAGCTCCAACTCCCTGAGTTCTCTGGCACCAACTAGAAGGAGGCTATAACCCCCTTTCCTTTCCCAATCCAACTTCCTTGAAAAAAAAGTGTAGACTCAACCTATCACTACCACTAATAAACCTATAACTTCCACTGTCATAAACCAACCTATCACTGTCACTGTCACATCAACTAATCACTATCACTTTGTCACATCAACCTATTCCTAATGATCAACCAATGATCCAACCTATCATTGTCACTATCACTGATATACCATCATCGACCAACTATAACTATATTGACTCACATGGATAGAAAATACCATCACCAAACCATGTACATAAACCATGAATCATGTACATCAGCCATCAACCATGTACATCAACCATGATCCATGTATATCAACCATGTATATAAACCATGTACCAGAACCTGTACCATACCATGTACATCAACCATGTACCAAAAGCTATACCATACCATGTAGATCAACCATGTACCATAAATTGTACCATACCATGCATCAACCATGTACCATACCAAGTACATCAACCATGTACCAAACTTGTACCATCTCATGCATCAACCATATACCATATCACTCATGATATGTCTCAATCATGTTATACACCATGTAACACAAGATATCATCAATGAAGTGCCTCAAGCATAACCAAGATAGCCAAGATACCAAGATACCAATATAGCTACGATATGCTTCTAATAAATGTACCATAACATCATCAAGGTGTACCTCAACATGTACCAACGTCACCAAGACATTCCTCAAGCATGTTTCACAACATTCATTGCATGTACCTCAAACATGTGCCATAAACTCATTAAGAACTGCCTCAAACATGCATCAATATCACCAAGAAATGCACCTCATACATGTACCAAGAATATTCCTCACACCATGCACCAAATATGTGCCTCAGCCATATACCAATGCCTCAACAAGATACCAAAGGCATGACCATCACATCATCAACATGTAACTAAGATGTAACTAAAACCATGTGCCTCAAGCATGCGCCAACATCCATAAACCATGTACCAATAGATACCATAAAAAATGTTTCATATCACTCATGATATTCCTCAAGCATATACCATACAACTAACCATATGCAAAGTGCCTAAGATGTGCCTCAAGGAATATACCAAAACTCACAAAGACATGCACAAGCATGTGCTAAACCTTCCAATATGCAAGCCTCAAAACACATAGAATAACATACCTTTACACCTGGAGTTGACCTTATACATAATATTTTAGACCTGTAGCTATTCGTTGACCTCAACAACCTAGTACTATCATCCTCCTTCAAATATGGTTTATCCTCGTGGGACTAACGCATGAATCACGTAGGCCTGAAGGGACAAGTGTCATACAAAACACGAGGTTTTCTTATAGGAAACTAGGATCCTGACCTGCGGGGGTTAGCCAAATTAGGTTTTATCAGAAAAATCTTGCTCTCCTATGCAATCCTAAAACTTTTTCTCTCCTTACTCTTTTTCTGCCTTATATTTTTCGTTTCAGATTCGCCAATAGATCACTTTCTCATTGGAAGTTGTTCAATAAACTTGTGTAAGTGAGTGTACAAATTGGATGCTTCTTGTTGTGTATTTATACCTTTTCTAAGTAACGTATCTCCTTAAATTTAGGACTTCTTGTTACAAACACTATTCCCTTTAGTTAATCACTTGTAATTGTTTAGGGGATTCTTAACCATTCTTCAGGGCTTCCAAATTCATGACCTCATAACTCCTCAAATATGAGGAACTATGTGATGTACCACCTACCATTGGAAACTGTATGACGAGGACCATCCATATATGAGTGTGTTACCCAAATTTATATTGTCCTTCATGTCCTTATTCCTCAAAAAACTTCAGGATTCTTGACCACACCTCTGGGGATTCTTGTAGACTTGTTCAAAACATCTTCTGGTGAGGGACATGTTTAGAGCTATGCCATAAAGGGAGCACTTTGGAGGCTTCTCCAAATACACCCATCACATATGTTGATAACAATTTCAACCAATTTTGTTGACATCAATGACAACCAAATGTCCAACAACATCAATGACAACCAACTATCCAACAATCTCCCCCTTTGGCATTGATGGAAACACTCATACTTGAACATTCATACTCCACTTGTGACCAATGGTCTTGATCTTTCTCTCCTCATATTTCTCTCCCCCTTTGACATCAATGGAAAAGGGTATATTCGTTTGGGGATTCTCCACTATCTTCATGTTTCTAAAATTTCTTTTATGATATTTCTCTTTATCCTCATTTGACATCATGGGTAAAAGGGTAACTCCCCCTGTCAATATGTCTCCCCCTATCTTCATTTTTTTGATATTTCTATCCTAATTGTTTTTTTTATGGTTTCTCTTCCTATTACTTCTCTTCAAGGTGTCATGTAGATCAATATGGGACTTCCTGCATATTCTTCCTTTCCTCTCTTTCGATGCTTATTTTCCATTGGTGCTTCCTCTTGTAATTGATTGACATATATAAAAATCATTTAAAGTTACTTGACTTCAAGTATTCATGGCTTGTCATATTGAACTGACATTAATGACATAGTCCTCCAAAAATTTCCCTTTAACGATATATCTTATGTTGACGATTTATTTTTTCCTGTCTTGTTGTGCCTTTCACTTCTTTCCTTCATGTGACTAACTGATTTCACCTGTCAATATGATTTCATCCAATATTATGCATCTTATCTGACTCATGTCTTATGTATCTACCAAATATATCATGAAAATATGTCATAAAACATATCCATGACTCTACTATGATGTTGACTCATATGTTGCAACTGATCACAACATATTCCTTGCTACTCAATTTGTTTGTTCAATCTATAAATCAAACTTTTCATGTCTGGAATTTGTACTGAATATATCCCTATTTGAATATATGCCTGGAATTCTCTATGCAATCATGAATCTCTTCTTGAAAAGTGTGTCACTGATATTATTCATAATTGTCAGTTGTTACCTGCATGGGTATGTGTTATGAAATCTTTTCCTCAAACAATCAAACTCTCATAAGAAAGTTTTCACTTTAGCAATCAAAACACTATGAAACTGCCTTCCCAAAATATGAAAACAACTCAGATTGCTCAAAATATACTTCTCTGATATGTAGAGATGTTTCTTAGGCTTCCCCTCTTCAATATTCATATTTTCTGGGAGTCTCCAAGCCAAATGGATCAGAAACATATCCACTCTAATGCAGTGTAATATTCCTCTTCATCTGTGGATTCATCATTTTCGTTTTCTTCCTCTTCTTGAATTCTGACATTATTTTCATCTTCTTCCTGAATTCTGACATCTTCCTATTCTCTTGTAGATTCATCATGATTTTGCGTTGCTGAAAATCTCACGAGTACAATCTCTGGCACCTGGTTTTCATTCACTTCTTATTTTTTTTCATTTCTTCTCCAAATCATTTTGTATCCAAAATCATTTTTTTCCTTCATGGTAGGCTCTATCACGCTTCTATAATTTTGTGCTATGTGACCATAATTGTGGAATTTTTAACAGTCAATATTGGAGAAAGCCACATAACCATCTCTTTCTTGAACATTTATTCTATATGGTTTGCAATCTACAACTTTATGTCCAAAGTTAGTACATGTAAAATAATGACCGAAAAAGAAATTTTGATACCTAGGAGAGAATGATCTTATTTATGGTGTAGTCCTTCTAAATTCCTACCTTGTTTGATCACAACCTTGTCTTTGGTTGTTTCCTTCACAATGATTGAAGTTTTCTTGCTTCTTGAATGTAGAATTTATTTTGTATTCATTCCTCTCTAACTCTTGTTGACCATGATTCCGTCCTTTTGGAACTTCTGCATAACTCCTTTGTTCTATTTCTTTCGTCATGGAGATAGAACCTTCATGAAAATGAACATTCTTGTATTCTAGTCCAGATTTATCATTGTATGGCCTTTGACTATTGAGAATTTTTTCTAACACTTGAGAAATTTTCAAGTTCTTTCTAATCTTGTTAACTTAAACTCTCAATGTCACGACTTCCTTTTCAAGCTTCTCACACTCTTTTTATATGGATATGAATTACTTCTTCCTTTATCTTTCCTTATTCAAGTTGGGTTTTGAAGGAGATGATTTCTTCTTTGAATGATTTTTTTTCTTCCTTTCTTTCTAAATCTCAATTAAAGAACTGATTAATTTTACATCAATATCCACTTCACCTTCTTCTTCATTTCTTTCAAGAGTTATTTTCTTAGTTTCTATAGCCATAAAGATTACTCTTTATGAATCACTATCGTTTTCATCATCTTCATCAGATGAGGAACTGTCTTCTCTTGAGTATATATTTTTCTTGAAGGATTTCCTTTTATCTCCTTTCTCATTTCCCTTTTGGTATTTATTTTATTTCTTGGGATCTTCTTCTTCATCACTATCTGAATTCTTAACATAAGGACACTTTTTTTCAAAATGACCAATTTTACCACAATTAAAACATTTAAAAGGAATCATACCTTTGTACTTGTTGGTTCCTCTCCCCAAATTTCTTACAAAGTTGTCTATTTCTTCATATTCATCTGAGTCATCACTGCAAATGCAATTTGGCTTTGACTCTGGCTTTTTCTTCTTCTTTGTCTTATTTGATGCTTTGAAAGTTGCTTCTTTCTTGGATAGATTCTCCTCTTTTTTTCTCATTTCACAAGCTGTAAATATTCTATGTAGTTCATCCATGCTTAGCGTACCAATATCTGCTCTTTCTTCTAGGGATGAAATATTAGGATCAAATATCATGGGAAGAGATATTAGTATATTTTGAACAATTATAGATTCTTCAACTTCTTCTTTGAATCCTTTAATCACATTCACTATTTCATCAGATCCTAAAAAGTAAGATGCAATGTCTCCATCTTCCTTCATTTTCAACTATGCAAATTGACCTCTATAAGTTTCAAGCTTAGTTGCCTTGACTTTGGCATCTCCTTCATAAACATTTTGAAGTTTGTCCCAAATCTCCTTTGCAAAATCACAATGCATAAATTTGACATATACTAAATCGACCAAGCCATTCATGATAGAATTTTTATCCCTCAAATTATTTTGACTGATTTTATTTCCATCATTATCTATTGGAGGAGTGGCAGGCGCTTTGTATCAATCTACTACTGATTTCCAAACATCAAATCCTTGTTCTTTTACATATGTTTTCATCCTTCTTCTCTAGAAGGCATAGTTTTTTCCATCAAACTATAGTACTCCAATCTTAGCATATTCCATGATCGTCCTTCCAATGGTTAAACTATTTTTCTTGAAGGACTGGCTTTGATACCAATTTTTGGAATATTGAGAGGGGGGTGAATCAATCTGAACACTTTTTACAACTTTCAATCACAATATATATAAAATTCAACTTTATCAAAAATATTCAATAGTTTACCACTTATGAATTCAATATATCATTGCATCATAAATAGTATCATTCATCAGTGCATAATAAACAACCAAAGATACATAGTACCCAATAATTTACTTGAAAACCAAATGAGAGTAAACCATGTGATACTTTCTTATATATATCAATAATACATTCATAGGAAGCACAAACTTCCAAATTCCCCAACACCAACTAGAAGGAGGCACCAACCCCTTGATTTATAGGAAACAACCTGAAGGAAGCTACAACTCCCTGAATTCTCCAGCTACAATTGGAAGGAGACTCCAACCCCATATTTTATAGGCTCCAACCTGAAGGAAGATCCAACTACCCAAGTTCTCTGGCTCCAACAATAAGGAGGATATGAACTTGTGATTTTTAGGCTCCAACCTGAAGAAATCTCCAACTCCCTGAGTTCTCTAGCACCAACCAGAAGAAGGATACAACCCCCTTTCCTTTCCCCATCCACCCACTCTGAAATATAAGTGTAGAATCAACCTGTCACTACCACTGATCAACCTGTAACTACCATTATCATCAACCAACCTATCACTGTCACTCTGTCACATCAAATTGTGCTTGATGATCAACCAATCATCCAACCTATCATTGTCATTGTCATTGTCACTGATATACCATCATTGAACAACTATAAATAGATCCTCTCACATGGATATCAAATACCATCACCAAACCATGTACATCAATCATCAACCATGTACCAAACCCTATACCATACCTTGTAAATCAACCATGTACCAAAACATGTACCATACCATGCATCAACCATGTACCAAAATGTGTACCATACCATGCATCAACCATGTATCAAAATTGTACCATATCATGCATCAACCATATAACATACCACTCTTGATATGTATCAATTATTCCATACACCATGTACCATAAAATATCATCAATGAAGTACCTCAAGCTTGACCAACATAGTCAAGATACAAAGATACCAATATAGAAAAGATATGATTCTTATAAATGTACCATAACATCACTAAGGTGTACCTCAACATGTATAAACATCACCAAGACATGATTCAAGAATGTTCCACAACATCCAATGAATGTACCTCAAACATGTGCCATAAACTCATCAAGAAGTGCCTTAAACATGCATCAATATCACCAAGAAATACACCTCGTACATGTACCAATAATATGCCTCACACCATGCACCAAATATGTGCCTTAGGCATATTATACCAATTCCTCAAAAAGATACCAAAGGCATGACCATCACATCATCAACATATAACCAAAATGTACCTAAAACCATGTGCCAACATCCATAAACCATGTACCAAGAGATACCATCAAACATGTGCCATATCACTCATGATCTTCCTCAAGCATATACCATACAAAAAACCATATGCCAAGTGTCCAAGATGTGCCTCAAGAAATATACCAAAACTCACAAAGACATACCTCAAGCATGTGCTAAAAATTCTAGGATGCAAGCCTCAAAACATAGAATAAAATAACTTTACACTTGTTGTTGATCTAATACTCAAGATTTTAGACTTGTAGCTCTTCCTCATCCTCAACAACCTGGTACTGGCATCCTCCTTCAAATATAGTTTAGCCTTGTGGGACTAACCCATGCATCATGCAAGGCCATGTGAGACAAGTGTCATACAACATGTGAGGGTGCCTTGCGGGACATTAGTATCCTGACCCGTGGGGGTCATCCAAATTAGGGTTTATCAGAAAAACCTCGCTCTCCTCTACAATCCCAAAACTTTTCTCTCCTTAATATTTCACTGCCTCAGATTTTTCATTTCAAATTTGCCAATAGATCACTTTCTCATTAGAAGATATTCAATAAACTTATGTAAGCGAGTTTACAAATAAGAGGATTCTTCTTGTGTATTTATAGCTTTGTTAAGTAACTTATCTCCTTAACTTTAGGAATTCTTGTTACAACCATGTTTCCCTTTAGTTAATGAAATGTAACTATTTAGGGGCTTCTTAACCATTCTTCAAGGCTTCCAAATTCATGACCTTGTAACTCCTCAACCGTGAGGAACTATGTGACATACTGCCTACCATTGGAAATGATATGACGAGGAACATCCATCTATGAGTGTGTTACTTTCATTTACATTGTCTTTCATTTCCTTATTCCTAAAAAAAAATCGAGCTTCATGACCACACCTCTGAGGATTCTTGTAGACATCTTCAAAGAATCTTCTCGTGAGGGAAATGCTTAGAGCTATGCCATAAGGGGACCAAGTTGGAGACTTCTCCAAATACACCCATCACATCTAATGATATTAATGACAACCAGATTTGTTGACATCATTTACAACCAATTGTCCAACAACATCAATGACAACCAACTATCCAACAATGATAGATGAGAGTAGCCTACAAAGCTTCAAGACTAGTGCAGAAAAATTCAGGGTGGAACTATAAGAGACCATCATAGACATGTACACCCACCTGCGCCTATTCCAACAGATAACAACCACTTTTATAGAAAAATATAGTCAAGTGTAGGTCAAAAACACCGAGTTCAACATGATCCTAAAGAGAATAAGTATGTTGAAAGATGGATTGCAGAGAATCTAGATGATCCATTCAAGCTTTTACACACCTCAAACATAGACATGAAGGTGGATTTCACTTCACTATATCAATGCCAACAATCTGGGAAAAGAGAAGACATGGATACAAACAACTCAATTGCAATTTGTTCATGAATGCACAAGGAAACACAAGACCTGACAAGAAAGTGTCATATCCCTCCCTTAGAATAACTTGGAAAGAATCTCCTTATGGAAAAACTAATAGAGAAGGTACAATAGAGTACAAGTCATAGGAAAGTGGTAATTGAATTTACCTCAAAGGTGATGATGGAATTGATTGAACAACACCTCATTCAACTCACCAAAGTCTGTACCATGATCCAGGCATTCATTGCCAACCTAGGAAAATACATGCAAACCTTCAACGACAACATGACCATGCATGAAGCTGCTCTCAAGGAGTTGGAATACCACTGAATCATATCACTTTATGATCAGTTAGAGATATGGACTACCTACATCCGAGATATGAACACACATGGAAGACATGACAACAAATTCATATTTTTTTTAACTATATATTATTTTCTCTTTTTCAAACCACTTTCAACTTCATCTTTTTCCTCATATGTGTCAAAAAACTAGTAAGGGGAGCTAAAAGGTATTTTCTAACTGATTCTTGGGGAATCCAAGAAGGAATTTTTGTGAGTTAGTAATAATTGTATAAATAAAGGAAGAGACCCATTTTGAAGGGGATTTTTGGCTCTCAAAGATTTGTATACACTCGAGAAACTAATTTTAGAGAAAATACTTGGTTAACTAATATTTAGAAGCCCTTGGGGACAAATTTTGACAGAGATTAAACATGTGTGTATTGTTGGTTTTTGTGGACTATTTCTAGTAGAATGTTTGTTGTCCACATGGGATGTAAGAACATGTTTTTCTTATACACTTTTCTAATGCAATTCATGTTATTCTTGCAATTTGTTATTATTTATTATACTTAATGTATTGAGCATGTGTGTTGTTGATGTATGCAAAAATATGACTTAAAATTTTCTGGTTATACATTTGTATGCATGAGTTATATAACTTTTCAACGTCATGACAACTATTTGATTGGGGTGTTTTACATTTTTTAGTTTCATTTCAGCTCATTCAATTACTATAATTCACTCCTAGCTAGGATAGGATAGATTAAAGTAGATTATCTTTATTTTATGCATTTATATAGTCTTCATATACATATTTCATTTGCATAACCATCCATCCATTCACCCTCACAACTAGTAATGGCAGTCGAGACAGAATCTAGATGGGTCTCCTAAACCAAACAATGCATAGTCTAATTGAGACCATGTACTAGGGAGTAACCCTTATTTTTGTTGGGAATTTCCACCCTGTCAACATAATTGGTACTAGAAGGAGGACATGAAATTGTATGGATTACATAAACTCATTGGATACACATGACTATTCCTATGAAAATATTCATGTTCAAACTCTTTTTCCTCATATCAATTCAGAACAAGAAATTGATTTTGAAGACACTAACCCCACATTCAAAAGTTTTGTTGGCAACCCTGAAACTAAAAAAAAAATTGGTTTCCTATATCCTATGAATAGTTGAATGAAACTCGTTGTAATACCCATGCATATGCCAAATTTCTTGGTAAAATACCAACATCATAATAAATATTAAGGAGGTGAACTAACCATGTGAGAAAACCCAGTAATAGGACTAATATTCTTGTCAACTCTATAGAAGATATCATTGAAACTAATTTCTTGGAAGACTCGTGCCCTTGAATCAGATCCCTCCCACTCCTCCTGAGTCTGAGCATAACTTCGACGGTGAAAAACTAGAAATTGATATGGTTGAACGAGAATACTAAAGAGTTATAATTCCACCATGGTTATCTGAAGGTGCTCTAAATTTAGTAGAACCTTTTCATTAAATTCCCATAAAACCTCAAAAACTCCTTCCAAAATTTGATCCAAACAAATCCGGCTCACCTGAAGATCATATTAAGAATTCCTTTCTAGGTACCCACATCCTAGTTATTTGCTATGAATAAGTGTTTTGTATACTTTTCCCTTACACCTTAGCAGGAAAAGAATCCACATGGTATTTTAACCTCCCAGTCGGTTCCATAACCAGTTGGGAAGACTTCGAAAAAGTCTTTATTAGAAATTTCAGGGAAGCTAAAACTCTTGTGGCTTTATACAAACTGTTAGGAGCTATAAAGATGGAAAAGAAGGAGAAAGTGAAGGACTTCAATCAACACTTTACTATTGTGCTCAACAAGTTTTCTTTCAAGAACACTCCCATAGAATCATTATTCATCAATTATTACACCTTGACTCTAATTCCTTCCATAGGGATGTTTATTAAATGAGATGGTAAATAATACTTAGCTAGAAACTTTGAAGAATTCAAGGTTTTTGAAAAGGAATTTTCATCTTATGATAGTCATTCATACTCTAAAGAGATTAGGTCAACCATAAAGAAGCCTTTATTACTTATGAAACCTCCTGAGAAACACCCTAAAGATATACACAACATGGTTAAACTAGTCAAGAACCTATCAAATGAAGTTATTGATCTTAAGAATAATGTCGGTGAAGGAACTTAAATACCTAGACCCGCTCATTCTTCAAAATAAATGAAAACTCACCTTAGCCACCAGAAGCCCCACAACTTACAATAAATCTAAATAGCTTTGGTAGGGATAACTTATACTCATACCACCAACAAAATCACTTTGAAAAAAATTTCTCTGAGTGGGTCAACTCCATGACCTTGGTTATCAACCAGTTGTTAGATCAACAAATCTTAATGACGAACAACCCAACAAACCAGAAAATGAAGAATCCATTGAGGAGGCTCCTCGAGAGTCTACTATGTTCTTATGGGATTGGTGTATTAACTCCGATGATGAGCATATTGAAGAAGCTTTTATAGGAGATAAACTAGTCATAAAATATTCCCCTAGAGACTACAACCTATGCAGTAAAGGTCAAGTTCCCAACAATTCATATTCTATGAATGAGAATACCCCTATCAAGAAAATCATTCCTCATATTCCCTCTTTGAAACTAGGCACCCTATCCCCAACAAAATCCAGTAATAAATATGAAATGCTTGTTTCAGCTAAAAACAACAAACCAAGTACATCAAACCAATATACAAACAATAACAAGCCCAACACTTCAACACCTAAAAAAAATCCCAATGGTTCACAACCCAACACAAAAACAAGTAAAACATAAATTCATGTGTTAGACTACAATATTATAAAATATATGAAGAATACTAAAGATAACATTTATATGTATGTTATCTTCTCACTGACACAACATCATGATATAATTCATGATGATTTTCATTCTAATAATCCTCAGAAGACAATCATTGTTGCAGCTGACAACATTCCTAAAGTTTCTAAGAAAAGGTAATACACAAAGTAGAAATAAATTATACCATAACGCAACAAGCATAGGTGCACATTCCAAGTCCCAAGTCCCTCCCTTTATAGTTACATATGAGATTTTAAATTTCAATGTGCATAATTGCTTTGCAGATTCTGGTGCTTCTTCTAACATCATGCCCTATTCAGTCTATCGGAGAATAAATGTTGTCTCACAATTGACCACCAGAAGGATCGTGTAATTAGATAGGTTAGATGTTAAAGTAAAAGGAGAAATTAAATATGTCATGATTAGAATTGCATCTTGTTGGACATATTGTCATTCATGTGTTTTCATTGATGTCAACAGTCATAGTAAGTAGAGCAACAAGGTTAATCTTAGGAAGAAAAGTATACTAAGAATCGATAGAAGAACATCACCTTAAGACTGAAGAAATTCATGACTATTGTTGATCACAATAGGATAAACAATGTTCTTATGATAAAATCTCCGGAGGGTTAGCAAATGCATGAAGATCAAATCTCAGAAGAGATGGCACAATGAATTTCAGAAGAAATGTTGGACGACCAGTCAAACAACATAAAATGACTAATGTCAAACAAAGATTAAAATATCAGGAGAGGTAACGAATGAAATATCAAAATCTCAGAAGAGATGGAGTGATAAAACTCAGATCAAATCAAGATCGTTGGATGCACAATCACCAGATCAATGGCATGGATGAATTGTGGGGAGAGAAAGCAGAATTAAATTACTCGACAGTTACAATCCCACAATTTGTCTAGATCGTTAGATCTCATAGATTCAAAGATCTACAATCGTGGTTGATCCAACAAACAATGAGTTTAAGTTAGATTAAGTCATGACCGTCAGATGCACAATTGCCAGATCAATGGCAGGGGTGAATTGTGGAGATCAAAAGGAGAATTAAATATCACGCTTGTTCCAATCCCGCAATTATTCAGGACCGTCTAATATTATACCTTCGAAGATTCACGATTGTGGTTGAATAAAAAACAATGCACAACTTCAAATTGTGGAGATCGGGTGATGAGTTAAATCATTCGCAAGTTGTGGTTATGAAATCATCCTTGATCATTAATCTGCTTCGAGAGTCTTCATAACTATTGGATCTACTAAAGTGGAAGGATAGGATACGCAAAGAAAAAGTCATGAAATGTGAATTCATGATTTTATCTGGATCGTTGGATCGTGGAGGGTCGTGGACCATCGATCCGATGCAAGTGGATATCCAGAAATTGAGAATCAAAGAAAGGAGGTTCTCTAACCTCCGACATCGCGAAATGAGAAGTCCCAATGAAATATGGACCATTGGATTGTGGAGGATTGTGTACCATTGATTTGATGTAAGAAGGTATTGGGAAATTAGGAATCAAAGAAAGGAGGTGCTCTAACCTCCAACATTGTGAAATGTGAAGTCCCAATGAAATCTCGACCATTGGATTGTGGAGGGTCGTGGACCATCGATCTGACGTAAGTGGATATCAGGAAATCGTCAATTGAAGAAAGGGCGTGCTCCAACCTCTGACATCACGAAACGTGAAGTCCTGAAGAAATATGGACCATTGAATCATAGACATATCTCAAGCTTTCGATCTAAGAAACCCTCCAGAAACCCTCCAGATACTCTCCTGACCATTAGATCAAGGATATGAACATGTGTCACATTGAGAGATCTACGTCGATGACAACAAGAAACTGTGACAGACCATGTCAATAGTCTACGTCAGCAAGGACATGTGGCACAGTCAGAGAATGACAAGTGTCAAGTTGAATAAGCATTTCAAGTATGTGAAAATCATGAATCTGAGTGACACGTGGAATCTACTCGGCTCGTGACATGTCATCAAGTGAGGTAAGCAAGTTACGTCACTCTGGGAGTTTTTTTTCGGGATTTTTACCACCAGCACTTGCTCAAAGTCCTGAAGGCACGAATTTCAAAGGAACGAATTTCGAAGACCCGAAGTGGACATGAGACGTCCAATCTGAAGATCACTTTGAGAGCATTTTCGTCCGTCGATCTACTACAATGGAAGGATAGTGTAAGTGGAAGAGTTAACTGACAAAAAACAATCTCCATTGTTTTTTGACTGACTCATCAGGTGATCACTCCAGAAGAGAGAAGGAGTTGATATTTGAAATCTCTGAATTCCAAAGACCCAGAGTAAAAGGTGGCCATCCATCTCGATTCTTGCTTAAGTCCTAGCCATCAGATTTAGTAGTGAAAGGATGAGTGTAAGGATTAAAACTAACCGTTGATCTGGTTACATGAAATAAATCGTCCGATCTAATTCGAAGGTTTGAAATGTTGAAATCCCAAAGTTCTTTTTAGCCCTTGGTTATGGAAGGAAGCCAAGAACAAGGAATAAAAGGTGAAAAATGAACTTTGCGGGAGACACAGTGACTGTCATTGGGTCAAAGTAAGAAAAAGAGCAGAAAAGATGGAGCGAAGAGAGGAAATGCAATTCGTTGGATGAGGAGATAAAGGATGACAGACCAGCAAGGAATATGGATCGCAGACAACTCAACAAGTGGAAAAAGTCATCGTTGGATGATTTGGAGCACTGCTTGAGAAGGAAGGAAAGACAAGCTGGCGAAGCCCAGAAAAAGTAGGTCAAGTTGACCTAGGGTTTTAGACACCTAGGGTTTTGGTATTTTAGGGTTTTTGCACCTAGGTTTTAGCCTAAGGTTGTCAGTGAGGTGTTTTAATGTATAAATAGAGGTCTAAAGGGCCTAGGTTTGGTTGGTAATTCTGCAGTTCAATATTGTTGTTGATCTAGCTATAGTATTGAGTGAGGGATCATTGTATTGAGAGAGAGAAGTGCTAAGATAGAGGAAGCCTTTTGGTATTGTAAGATCTTCTGTTGTGTGAAAAGGTCAAGTCCTGCAGCTAGGTGTGCAAGGAGGGGAGAGAAAGAGAGAGAAGAAAGAGGATCTGCTAGCTGAGAGCACAGATAAGAGCACAGATAAGAACTGTATGCTTTAACTTAATAAATCATAAGCACAGTTTTGTGGACATAGCCCTAGGGAGAGGGTGAACCATGTACATCTATTGTTGTGTGTGTGATTGATGCTTTGATCTCTATTGTTGTTATATTGTTACCTGCCTTATTGTATTAGATCAAATCTATAGTTGTGAAGGATAGATATATCTTGTTGAATGATAGATGCATGATGTATTGCTATTGTAATAGATCCACTTGATATTCCCCTGGTTGTAGACATCTCTGTCCTATAACCCCTTCATAATTTCTTCAGGTGAGACTGCATATGCTTCGTAGGTGTTGCTGAAAGGGCCAGTAGCTAGGGCTTGTTGGTGCAATCTTGGAGCTGAACCCTGGGTCTACCCTTATACCAACAAATGGTTTTGTTTCTGGGACAATAATCTTTGTGAGGGAATGTCAAGGTGGTTCCCATCGAAGATAGAGACTAAGAAGTGGTTATAATATCAAGAGAATGACTTCATTGAAGCCCAAAAAAGAACCTTAATCTTAGTACAGAAGATTGGTTGGAGAAATATATCTTTACCGACAGTCACGAGATATTCTTTGGAGGGATCCATCAAGAGCTACATGAGTGGTTATCTAGGTTACCAGATACCCAGTTCAAGATAAGACCTATATCTCCTATAGTTTGGACATCAACATTGATCGAGAAGGTTAAAAGGTTGATAACGTTGGATCCAGGGCAGTAGATCACTAGTTTGATAGTACCATTGGTGGGTATATCACTGAGTTTATTGTTGATAAAGTAGATTCATACAACCAAGCTGAAAGATATTTCTTTAAAGTACCTAGAGGAAATTTTTTACAAGTCCTGAAGTTGAAACTCAAGATGTTGTTGCATGAGAAGAACATCTTAAAGATACAGTAGATCAAGAAGATTTGAAAAGGATAATGTTCTAAAATTCAGATAGTGATAACGAAATAGAAGAGGAACATACGTGCAGTGGAAGAGTGTTTTGAGGGGTTCACCTTGAGAACCTCTTTAAGAAAAACTATGGGGAAGAGGGTTTCTACAGTGGATAAGAGGCAGATCTAAAAAAAAAAGAACATTTAGAACCCATGGGGCCAGAGGAAGAAGCAGTTGAAGAACTTCACCTAAACGAGCTAGAAACCTTAGGAATTGTGTAGGCTACTGAAGTAAGCAATATCAATCCCCCTGTTGTTTAATAAATGCTAAGTAATAAGAACATTCCAAATCACCAGAGTCCATAGAGCACTATTACTAGCAGCTAGACATCCACTCAGAAAGGAAACCTAGGCAATTCCATGGTAGATGAGATGAGGCTCCCTATCTTTAGAGGAGATGGATCTGAAGATCCCGATCATCACTAGTTCCTGTGTAAGGCCATATGGAACATTAAAAATATTACTGACGAAGTTATCAAAAGAAACCAGTTTAACACTACACTGAGAGACTGTGCATTGAGCTGGTACATGAAGCTTGCACAAGGACTTGCGCAGCCTAAGCCATTGAATGCGATCAAGAACGCACTGATTGAAGAGTTTAATAAACCTAAGCCGGAGTCCCAATGTATTACAGAGATGAAAGAGATTAAGAAAAAGGTAATCGAACCTGTTTGGGAGTTCGATCAGAGATTCAAAACCCTCACAGGAAGATTGACCTTTAAGATCTTGGATGAGCAGAATAAAGAATGGTTCATTGCTGCTCTTTTACCACATATCAAAGTCCCCCTGATGCAGTAGAAGATTTCTTCGCAATCAGAAGCATTGGATATCTCCATGAAGCTTGAATCAGCCCATATGGGAGAATCCATCTCAGGTATGAGTCAGATCTTGAGTTAGCTAACTAGTTTGTCTATAAGACAAACTAGAAGACATGAAGAAAGACAAGGGAAAAGACAAAAGAGAAGACATATGGTGTGTCAGATGCAGATCAAAAGGTCATGACAAGGAACACTTCCCTCTATTCAATGAATACTTGGCTTCTAGATCTCCGAGCCCCTTGAAGCAAGTCACCTTACCATGGTGTGAAGTATGTAGAAATCGACATCGCCCTGGTGAGTGCTATTACATGCAGAAATACGTTCAGACACCCACAAACTTGTATTGCACATTATGTAAATCAGTAGGGCATGATGATAGAGATTGCAGAGCTTATGATCTCATGCATGAAATATCAAGAGACCTATACAAGATCCAAGGTGAAGTACATCAAGAAGGAAATAATGCATAGTATAACTCCCCAGGAAGAGGAAACTTCAATCCTCGCAGTGGATACAAAGGACGAGGAAAAGGAGGAGGAATGGGCCGAGGCTGAGGACAAATAATATGTTATAACTATGCACAACCAGGACATCTAGCAAGGGACTATTAGAACCCTTGTACCATTTTCATTTATTGCAAATCCTTCAAGCATGTCATAGAGGACTACCCTGTGTTTCAATCCAAGTTTTAGGAAAGACGAGGACCCCCGCAGATCCCAATAGTGCAATTGATCTATGATGAACATCACGGAGCAAACCATAGAGTCGTTGTTATTTCTCGAGGAGACGCTACCATAGGAGCAGATAAAATGACCCAAGGAAAGATCATAGAAAACTCAGGCATCAGAAAAGTTGTAGAGAAGACCCGAAATTTTGATGTGAGGAAAGAAAGAAAAATATCTGAGGAAGAAAGGCAAGAGTTCAAAGCAGATCAAGGTTCTTCCTCCAAAACACGACCAGAAATCAGGGAATATGGGATGCCTTAGGCATTTGATCAGTCGTCTTTGCCAAAAGGAGGAAAATAGGTTAGTAAGCTCATTGAATTTGTATACACTTGTATTAAGTTAATTCAGGATGAAAACACTGTGCAAGAACTTCAGAACTTAATCAAGAAGTATGATATAGGGAAGATAGACCCCTTACTGAATAGGGAAGTACACCAAATTGGTAATAAGAGAAGGAAAAATAAAGAATTACATTTGAATGCTCAAATAGGAGAGTATGATATAGACTATGTGGTCCTTGACTTAGGGTCGGAGGTCAATGTCATGACGAAGAAAAATTGGGCACTAATGGGAAAACCGAGGTCGATATATTCCCTATCAGATTTAGGATGGCTAATCAGCAATATATCATCCCATTCTAATGATTGGAGCATGTCCCAGTGGACATCGATGGAGTTAGAACCTTTGTAGATTTTGAGGTAACTGAAATTGTTGATGATAGTTTCCCTTAGCCTACATTACTAGGAATTAATTGGGCCTTCAACAATTCCACTATTGTTGATTTGAAGAAAATACGTATGACATTTGAAAGAGATGGCCTTAGGGTCATTGCACCCTTAGATCTGGATGAAGTTCTGCGATACACAGATCCCATCAGAGAAGAAGATCATGCATACAAGTTGTAAAACATCTACAAACTAACATCCAGACAACAAGATTACATCAAACCTACAACTTATGGGAATCTAAGCTGGCGAAATNTCAGCAAGGACATGTGGCACAGTCAGAGAATGACAAGTGTCAAGTTGAATAAGCATTTCAAGTATGTGAAAATCATGAATCTGAGTGACACGTGGAATCTACTCGGCTCGTGACATGTCATCAAGTGAGGTAAGCAAGTTACGTCACTCTGGGAGTTTTTTTTCGGGATTTTTACCACCAGCACTTGCTCAAAGTCCTGAAGGCACGAATTTCAAAGGAACGAATTTCGAAGACCCGAAGTGGACATGAGACGTCCAATCTGAAGATCACTTTGAGAGCATTTTCGTCCGTCGATCTACTACAATGGAAGGATAGTGTAAGTGGAAGAGTTAACTGACAAAAAACAATCTCCATTGTTTTTTGACTGACTCATCAGGTGATCACTCCAGAAGAGAGAAGGAGTTGATATTTGAAATCTCTGAATTCCAAAGACCCAGAGTAAAAGGTGGCCATCCATCTCGATTCTTGCTTAAGTCCTAGCCATCAGATTTAGTAGTGAAAGGATGAGTGTAAGGATTAAAACTAACCGTTGATCTGGTTACATGAAATAAATCGTCCGATCTAATTCGAAGGTTTGAAATGTTGAAATCCCAAAGTTCTTTTTAGCCCTTGGTTATGGAAGGAAGCCAAGAACAAGGAATAAAAGGTGAAAAATGAACTTTGCGGGAGACACAGTGACTGTCATTGGGTCAAAGTAAGAAAAAGAGCAGAAAAGATGGAGCGAAGAGAGGAAATGCAATTCGTTGGATGAGGAGATAAAGGATGACAGACCAGCAAGGAATATGGATCGCAGACAACTCAACAAGTGGAAAAAGTCATCGTTGGATGATTTGGAGCACTGCTTGAGAAGGAAGGAAAGACAAGCTGGCGAAGCCCAGAAAAAGTAGGTCAAGTTGACCTAGGGTTTTAGACACCTAGGGTTTTGGTATTTTAGGGTTTTTGCACCTAGGTTTTAGCCTAAGGTTGTCAGTGAGGTGTTTTAATGTATAAATAGAGGTCTAAAGGGCCTAGGTTTGGTTGGTAATTCTGCAGTTCAATATTGTTGTTGATCTAGCTATAGTATTGAGTGAGGGATCATTGTATTGAGAGAGAGAAGTGCTAAGATAGAGGAAGCCTTTTGGTATTGTAAGATCTTCTGTTGTGTGAAAAGGTCAAGTCCTGCAGCTAGGTGTGCAAGGAGGGGAGAGAAAGAGAGAGAAGAAAGAGGATCTGCTAGCTGAGAGCACAGATAAGAGCACAGATAAGAACTGTATGCTTTAACTTAATAAATCATAAGCACAGTTTTGTGGACATAGCCCTAGGGAGAGGGTGAACCATGTACATCTATTGTTGTGTGTGTGATTGATTCTTTGATCTCTATTGTTGTTATATTGTTACCTGCCTTATTGTATTAGATCAAATCTATAGTTGTGAAGGATAGATATAGCTTGTTGAATGATAGATGCATGATGTATTGCTATTGTAATAGATCCACTTGATATTCCCCTGGTTGTAGACATCTCTGTCCTATAACCCCTTCATAGTTTCTTCAGGTGAGACTGCATATGCTTCGTAGGTGTTGCTGAAAGGGCCAGTAGCTAGGGCTTGTTGGTGCAATCTTGGAGCTGAACCCTGGGTCTACCCTTATACCAAAAAATGGTTTTGTTTCTGGGACAATAATCTTTGTGAGGGAATGTCAAGGTGGTTCCCATCGAAGATAGAGACTAAGAAGTGGTTATAAGATCAAGAGAATGACTTCATTGAAGCCCAAAAAAGAACCTTAATCTTAGTACAGAAGATTGGTTGGAGAAATATATCTTTACCGACAGTCACGAGATATTCTTTGGAGGGATCCATCAAGAGCTACATGAGTGGTTATCTAGGTTACCAGATACCCAGTTCAAGATAAGACCTATATCTCCTATAGTTTGGACATCAACATTGATCGAGAAGGTTAAAAGGTTGATAACGTTGGATCCAGGGCAGTAGATCACTAGTTTGATAGTACCATTGGTGGGTATATCACTGAGTTTATTGTTGATAAAGTAGATTCATACAACCAAGCTGAAAGATATTTCTTTAAAGTACCTAGAGGAAATTTTTTACAAGTCCTGAAGTTGAAACTCAAGATGTTGTTGCATGAGAAGAACATCTTAAAGATACAGTAGATCAAGAAGATTTGAAAAGGATAATGTTCTAAAATTCAGATAGTGATAACGAAATAGAAGAGGAACATACGTGCAGTGGAAGAGTGTTTTGAGGGGTTCACCTTGAGAACCTCTTTAAGAAAAACTATGGGGAAGAGGGTTTCTACAGTGGATAAGAGGCAGATCTAAAAAAAAAAGAACATTTAGAACCCATGGGGCCAGAGGAAGAAGCAGTTGAAGAACTTCACCTAAACGAGCTAGAAACCTTAGGAATTGTGTAGGCTACTGAAGTAAGCAATATCAATCCCCCTGTTGTTTAATAAATGCTAAGTAATAAGAACATTCCAAATCACCAGAGTCCATAGAGCACTATTACTAGCAGCTAGACATCCACTCAGAAAGGAAACCTAGGCAATTCCATGGTAGATGAGATGAGGCTCCCTATCTTTAGAGGAGATGGATCTGAAGATCCCGATCATCACTAGTTCCTGTGTAAGGCCATATGGAACATTAAAAATATTACTGACGAAGTTATCAAAAGAAACCAGTTTAACACTACACTGAGAGACTGTGCATTGAGCTGGTACATGAAGCTTGCACAAGGACTTGCGCAGCCTAAGCCATTGAATGCGATCAAGAACGCACTGATTGAAGAGTTTAATAAACCTAAGCCGGAGTCCCAATGTATTACAGAGATGAAAGAGATTAAGAAAAAGGTAATCGAACCTGTTTGGGAGTTCGATCAGAGATTCAAAACCCTCACAGGAAGATTGACCTTTAAGATCTTGGATGAGCAGAATAAAGAATGGTTCATTGCTGCTCTTTTACCACATATCAAAGTCCCCCTGATGCAGTAGAAGATTTCTTCGCAATCAGAAGCATTGGATATCTCCATGAAGCTTGAATCAGCCCATATGGGAGAATCCATCTCAGGTATGAGTCAGATCTTGAGTTAGCTAACTAGTTTGTCTATAAGACAAACTAGAAGACATGAAGAAAGACAAGGGAAAAGACAAAAGAGAAGACATATGGTGTGTCAGATGCAGATCAAAAGGTCATGACAAGGAACACTTCCCTCTATTCAATGAATACTTGGCTTCTAGATCTCCGAGCCCCTTGAAGCAAGTCACCTTACCATGGTGTGAAGTATGTAGAAATCGACATCGCCCTGGTGAGTGCTATTACATGCAGAAATACGTTCAGACACCCACAAACTTGTATTGCACATTATGTAAATCAGTAGGGCATGATGATAGAGATTGCAGAGCTTATGATCTCATGCATGAAATATCAAGAGACCTATACAAGATCCAAGGTGAAGTACATCAAGAAGGAAATAATGCATAGTATAACTCCCCAGGAAGAGGAAACTTCAATCCTCGCAGTGGATACAAAGGACGAGGAAAAGGAGGAGGAATGGGCCGAGGCTGAGGACAAATAATATGTTATAACTATGCACAACCAGGACATCTAGCAAGGGACTATTAGAACCCTTGTACCATTTTCATTTATTGCAAATCCTTCAAGCATGTCATAGAGGACTACCCTGTGTTTCAATCCAAGTTTTAGGAAAGACGAGGACCCCCGCAGATCCCAATAGTGCAATTGATCTATGATGAACATCACGGAGCAAACCATAGAGTCGTTGTTATTTCTCGAGGAGACGCTACCATAGGAGCAGATAAAATGACCCAAGGAAAGATCATAGAAAACTCAGGCATCAGAAAAGTTGTAGAGAAGACCCGAAATTTTGATGTGAGGAAAGAAAGAAAAATATCTGAGGAAGAAAGGCAAGAGTTCAAAGCAGATCAAGGTTCTTCCTCCAAAACACGACCAGAAATCAGGGAATATGGGATGCCTTAGGCATTTGATCAGTCGTCTTTGCCAAAAGGAGGAAAATAGGTTAGTAAGCTCATTGAATTTGTATACACTTGTATTAAGTTAATTCAGGATGAAAACACTGTGCAAGAACTTCAGAACTTAATCAAGAAGTATGATATAGGGAAGATAGACCCCTTACTGAATAGGGAAGTACACCAAATTGGTAATAAGAGAAGGAAAAATAAAGAATTACATTTGAATGCTCAAATAGGAGAGTATGATATAGACTATGTGGTCCTTGACTTAGGGTCGGAGGTCAATGTCATGACGAAGAAAAATTGGGCACTAATGGGAAAACCGAGGTCGATATATTCCCTATCAGATTTAGGATGGCTAATCAGCAATATATCATCCCATTCTAATGATTGGAGCATGTCCCAGTGGACATCGATGGAGTTAGAACCTTTGTAGATTTTGAGGTAACTGAAATTGTTGATGATAGTTTCCCTTAGCCTACATTACTAGGAATTAATTGGGCCTTCAACAATTCCACTATTGTTGATTTGAAGAAAATACGTATGACATTTGAAAGAGATGGCCTTAGGGTCATTGCACCCTTAGATCTGGATGAAGTTCTGCGATACACAGATCCCATCAGAGAAGAAGATCATGCATACAAGTTGTAAAACATCTACAAACTAACATCCAGACAACAAGATTACATCAAACCTACAACTTATGGGAATCTAAGCTGGCGAAATGACAATGCGTGCTCATGAGATTCAGAAGAAGCACTAGAGAACTAGCAGAACCATATGTATGAAGTATCTACTAGAAGAAGTGCTAGAGTAACTAGAGAAGTTCGTTGGATCAGAACAATAGTGAGTAACTTACCCACATTTGATGGTATGAACCCTTTAGAAGCCTTCCTATCATACTTTGAAACAAGTGTGCCAATACAACAAATATTGTTGGCAATGGATGAGGCCCTCAAAGCCACACCAGCAAGATGGTGGGGGACACTTAAAAGAAATATCACAGACTGGACCCAATGTCGAACCTTGATGACAACATAGTTCTCAACACAAGCAATAAGTTGTGAAGTAAGATATACCGGTCAAAGTTTCCCAAAGGACAACTTGAGAATCTATGAAGATGCCTGGAGTGACATTTCTCAAGAACAATGGGTGCACAGATTCATTAACACACTGGACATGACCCCTATCAACTGGTACATTCAAGCGGAGCTGCGCCTCGTCACTACAGATTGGGAAGGTATGATTCAGAATTTTGTCACCACCTTTGCATTTGAAAGAGAATATACTTCAGTAGACCAAGCATTGCAGATCGTGAGAAAGAAGGTATTCAAGGAAGCATCTAGCCTCCCTATGGATCAAGAAGAGGATGAATGGACTGTGCCTCTCTAGAAATTGCAGAGTTTCTACAATATCAATGCTGATGACGACAATGATCCCAGGAAGGTAAACATCATTGAAACAGAAGGCCAAAGAAATGTGGAAGGACTAGGAGTTGAGCTACCATTTATTGGTCATCCAATCAATATTAAAAAAGTCAACATTGGGATAGAGGAGACACCAAAGCTTGCCAATGTTGGAAATTATTGGGATGCTTCTACCATTGACAGGATTACAGAGTTACTGCACGAGTATCAGGACTTTTTTTCAACCAAGTTCACTGATATGAAGGGTATCAAGGATCCTATGGGAGAAATGAGGATCCCTTTGAAACCAGGTGCGAAGCCAGTCAAGCAAATACCCTACAGATTGAACCTAAAATATAAGGAAAAAGTGAATATTGAGCTCGACAGAATGCTGGAAGTCGGGATTATTGAACATGTCGAAGAATCAGAGTGTATAATCCCTATGGTCATGCAATACAAGAAGATAGGAGAAATCAAGATATGTGTGGACCTTATAAATTTGAATGATTCATGTCTGCATGATTCTTTCCCTACACCATTCACTATTGAAGTATTTGACAATGTGGGAGGCCAGGAGGTATATTCTTTTACAGATGGATTTTCAGGATACCATCAAATCCGGATTACTAAGGAGGACCGCCACAAGACCACATTTTCTATAGAATGGGGATCCTACCAATATACAGTAATGCCATTTGGACTGAAGAATTCCCTAGCCATCTTTTCCAGGGTGGTGGTCAAAGCATTCAAAGAATTTTTGCATAAAATTTTAGAAGAATATTTTGATGACTGGACTGTGTTTATTTTGTTGAAAAATCATATTGAATGTCTAAGGATAATGTTGGATAAATGCAGGCAGTGTCAAATTTCTTTGAATCTAAGGAAATGCATCTTCTTCTCACCATTTGGAGTTTTATTAGGTCATATTGTATGCAAACATGGATTGCTAGTTGATCCATCTAAAATTGCAATTATAGTTGATTTTCCACCTCCTACTTCAGTTAAACAACTACGCACATCACTAGGACATACTAGCTATTACAGAAAATTCATTAAAGGCTATGCCCAAATCATAGCACCGATGGAAAATCTATTGAATAAGGACTGTCAGTTTGGCTAGATAGACAAATTCTAGCAGAGCTTCGACACACTTAAATAGAAGATGGTCACTGCGCCCATTCTAGTTTTTCCAGATTGGAGAAAAGAGTTTCATGTACACGTCGATGCGTCTTATATTGCATTGGGAGAGGTACTGGTACAACTGGGAGAAGGGGAGATCGACCACCCATTACCTTTTGCTAGTAGGAAGCTATCTACAACTGAAATTAATTACACCACTACCAAGAGAGAAGGATTAGCCATGGTGTATGCGTTGCACAAATTCCGCCACTACTTGTTGGGAGGACACTTTAAAATGTTTACATATCACTTGAAGCTAAAATACCTGGTCAACAAGCCAGTGTTGGGGGGGAGAATATGCATATGAATTCTGTTGTTTCAAGAATATGATTTTGAAATCATAGTTAAGCTAGGAAGAATGAACAAGGGTATTGACCACTTTTCGAGGTTGGAACATGGCGAAGAACCGACTAGTTTGGAGGATACACTACTAGATTCATAGTTGATTGCCATTAGAAATATTGATGACCACTTCACAGACATTGTCTAGTTCCTATCAACAAGAATGGAACCTAGTGAGTATACAATTTCCTAGAAGAAACAACTTGTGGTGTGTGCTACAGACTTTTCACATATAGCTGGTCAGCTATACAAACTAGGACTTGCTGAGATACTAAGAAGATGTGTTATGGAGATAGAGTGATCATTGATCCTTGCAGAAGCTCATGAAGGCATCGTAGGAGGACATTACGCAGAAAAAGAAACTGCACAAAAGGTTCTACGAGCTGGCCTTTGGTGGCCCACCTTACACATAGATGCTAAAGATTATGCCAGATCCTGTGATGTATGCCAGAGAGTTGAGAAACCATCCAAAAGAGATGAAATTCCATTAGCATCATAGATGACCCTACAAGAATTTGAAAAGTGGGCCATTGACTTCATGGGACCTATAAACCCATCAGGAAAGCTCACATGAGAAAGGTATATCATTACTGTGACAAAATACTTAACCAGATGGGTCGAAGCTAGAGAAGTTAAAGACTGTAGTGTAACTACAGCTGCGCATTTTATATTTTATGAAATAATAACCAGGTTTGGATGCCCCAAGATCCTTATGAGTGATCAAGGTACACACTTCATCAATAAGATAGTTGAAGCCATGATTGAAGAATTTGTAGTCCACCATCATAAGAGTACACCCACAAGAAAATGGAACATTTGAAGCATTCAAAAACATCTTGGAGACATCATTAACGAATATTTTCATTGTGAATAGGGACGACTGGGACTTAAGAGTACCTGCAGTACTATGGGCCTATCGAACCACTTGCAAGAAATTAACAATGTAGACCCCTTCCAAGTTGGTTTATGGTCTCGAAGCTGTTGTCCCAATGGAATATTTGGTACCAAGATTAAGGATTGTTTCATTTATAGGTATGGATGACACTGATGTTGTTCAAGAAAGATTCACATAACTGATTGAACTAGAAGAAGACAGATTCATTGCAGGATTCCACCAATAGGTTTAGAAGGAATGAGAGAAGGCATATCATGATAGGCACATCAAGAAGAAGGCACTTGAGCAAGGTGATTTAGTACTGGTGTATGAAAGTAAGTTTATAAGACACCCAGGGAAGTTCAAAAAGCATTGGCTTGGACCATATGAGATCACCTATGTTAAAGAAGGAGGAGTTGTGCAACTAAAAACATTTAAGGGAGAATGGAAGGAAGGATTGGTGAATGGAAGTCAGCTAAAGTTGTACTATGACAACTAGTTGCCTCACAGTTCTCAGTAAAAATAGTTGGAAAAGGGTCTAGGTACCAAGTGCAGTTGAAACTAGGTACCAGACATAGAAGAGATAGTCTACACAAAAAGGGAGAGGATACATAAAGAAGAAACCAAGACTGCCCTGCGCAGTCCAAAGTCGAAGAAAAATAGAAGGATCGGATCCAAGTGCCTCGGGTCAAGTCACAGGTGAGTGTTGGGGGTCTGTTGGCCCTTGGTTATGGAAGGAAGTGAAGAATAAGGAAGAAAAGGTGAAAAACAAACTTCGCAGGAGACATAGTGACTATCACTGGGTCGAAGTAAGCAAAAGAGCAGAAAAGATGGAGCGAAGTGAGGAAATGAAATCCGTTGGATGAGGAGATAAAGGATGACAGATCAACAAGGAATATGGATAATGGACAACTCAGCAAGAGGAAAAATCCATTGTTGGATTCTTTGGAGCACTGCGTGAGAAGGAAGGAAATATAGGCTAGCGAAGCTCAAAAAAAGCGGGTCAAGTTGACCTAGGGTTTTAGACACCTAGGGTTTTGGTATTTTAGGTTCTTGGCACCTAGGTTTTGGCCTAAGGCTGTCGGTGAGGTGTTTTAATGTATAAATAGAGGTCTAAAGGTCCTAGGTTTGGTTGGTAATTTTGCAGTACAATCTTGTTGTTGATCTAGCTATAGTATTGAGTGAGGGATCATTGTATTGAGAGAGAGAGAAGTGATAAGAGAGAGGAAGCCTTCTCGTATTGTAATATCTAAGAGAGAGAAGAAAGAGGATATGCTAGTTGAGAGCACAGATAACAACTGCATGCTTTAGCTTAATAAATCATAAGCACAATTCTGTGGATGTAGCCCTAGGGAGAGGGTGAACCACGTACATATGTTGTTGTGTATGTGATTGATGATTTGATCTCTATCGTTGTTATATTGTTACCTGCCTTATTGTATTAGATCATATATATATATATATATATGAAGGATAGATCTAGCTTGTTGAATGATAGATGCATGATGTATTGCTGTTGTAATAGATCCACTTGATATTCCCCTGGTTGTAGACATCTCTGTCCTACAACCCCCTCATAGCTGCTTCGGGTGAGACTGCATCTGCTTCGTAGGTGTTGCCAAAAGGGCCAGTAGCTAGGGCTTGTTGTTGTTCTCTTGGAGTTGAACCCTGCATCTGCCCCATGCCAACAATTTCAAAGTGCGAAGTTCCATCAGTCGTCCAACTCATAAGAATATTAAATCGTGACCGTTGATTTGATGAGCTCTCAAGAACTCATTTGACTTAGCATTTGGTCACCACTGATGGTCATATGATATAAATTTTTTAAAAGGAATTTATGATACATCACTGTAATTGATAAGCTCGTGGTTCTGTAACAGTCGATCACATGTAATGGTTTGCAGGAAGCACCTTCGCTGAAATCGTTCTATGTGAAAATAACAAATATTTGGGATCAAGTTTAGAGCATCCATAACTATAATCAATTTATGAAAATCCTTCACAGTTAAAATGATAAAACATTGATTATGGTAAAGTTAATCGAAGAGGTGTGATGGTCCAAATGAAAGGACACAGTGCGTTATAAATCACACCGTTCTGAAGATTATATAACTGAGGAAGTGTGGTGAGAATAAAGTGTCCCTGCAGTCCAGATTAGAAGATCAAAAGCTGAAGCAGATTCCAGGAAGGAAAGATGAAAATACTTATGCATTAAGGGTGGTTGGGTGGTGTAAGGGTAGGTTGGTGCCTGTAGGAGTTGGTGCTTCCTTGTTAGTTGTGGCTGACTAAACATGTGGTCGTAGCCTCCTATCAATTGGTGTTGGTGAAAAAAGGGTGTGGGTGCATCCTGATCAGTTGGTTCTGATCAAAGATTAAGAATATATTCCTTCTATGTAACATGTAAAACAAATTTTGCAGTTAATAGAAAAGAGTTTGTGGTTTTCCCAATTGGGTTCCATGATAAAATGTTGTGTTAATTTTTTTTTTTTCATTAATAAATGAAAAATTGATATAATTGTTGTGTCATTGATTCACACCCCCCCTCTCAGTGATAGTATCTTATCCTTCAATTGGTATAATAGTGGGTTCCTTCAACATATTTTAACAAACTTGAAGGTTGATCCTGAAGATGGATCAACAAGAAGGAATTTCCAACAACAAAGAACCGTTGTTCAATGGAGGAGGCTATGATCTGTGGAAAATAAGAATGAAAAAATTCTTGTTGGCTCTTGGTTTTGATATCTGACAATATGTTGTAGATGGTTACACTGAACCAAATACTCCACCCAAAGACATTGCAGGAAAGAAAATCTATAATGACAACTCAAGAGTAGTTAATGGAATTCCAACAGGGTTGACTAATTCTATATGTGTTAAGGTTATGCATTTCAAATCAGCCAAATAAATATGGGACACGTTGGAGGGTCTATATGAAGGAGATGGAAAAGTCAAGGAAGCCAAACTATAGACCTATAGAGCCTAGTTTGAAAATCTGAAAATGAAAGAAGAAGAAAATATTGTTGAGTAATTTCATAGGGCAGATGAAGTGGTTAACTCAATTAGAGTGGCAGGAGAAGAGATTACAGATAAACCCATTGTGAAAAAAATACTAAGGTCATTACCTATGAGATATGATGCAAATATTTCTTCAATTGAAGATAGATCTGATCTAGACACAGTCACAATTGATCAGCTCCATGGAATTTTTACAGCATATGAAATGAGAACAGGGAATCATAAATCAAAAAAATATGAAACAGTTTTCAAAGAATCTAAAACAAAGATAAATCAGAAGCAAAAACTTCAATCCTACCATCATGAAGAATATGATGTGGAAGAAGCCAATTTCATTAGAAAACTTCAGAAAGGATCATGGAAGTACAAAGGCAAGCTTCCTTTCAAATTTTTTAACTATGGAAAAGTTGGTCATTTTTCATCCAAGTGTCCCTATCCAAAGGAGGACCCTGAAGATGAAGAAAAAAAAACCAAACAATACAAGAAGAAGGAAAAACCGAACTACAAGAAAAAGTTTTACAAAGGGAAAAACAATTTTTACTGAAAAGAAGAAAACAATAGCCCATCGAAGTCTAGTGTCAACAATGAATCTGATGATGAAGTCATTTTCTTAGGTATTGAAGAATCTAATTAGATAGAAAAATTAAACATGAGAAGAAGTTAGAAGATGAAGCAAAATTTAATATGGAGGAAGAACTTCTCAGTGCCTTGGATGAATTAAGAAAATACAAAACCAGATATCGACAACTGAAAAGTTTTGTAGTTGAACAAAAGGAAAAACATGAACAAGAATAAAAGGAGATGGAAAAACTCATGAGCAACCTAAAAAAATAAATCTTAGAAGAAAATAAGATCGAATAAATTCTAGAAAAGTCTCTTAAGGAAAAACAAATAACTTGTGAAAGAATGGAGGGAAAAATAGTTCACCTAAAAAAGGAACTGGATGCAAAAATCATTCAAACAAAATCTGAAAATAGCTCTAAAATATTAGATAAGATTATTACCACGCAAAGGGATTCAGGTAATAAAAATGGAATAGGTT
>JZKD02S1737082.1:0-22562 GCA_000966675.3 Picea glauca | reverse complement strand
CCTGCTTGCATACAATATGGCATAATAACACTCCAAATGGTGAGAAGAAGATGCACTTCTTCATATTCAAGGCAATTTGACACTGCCTGCATTTATCCAACATTAGCCTTAGACATTCAATATGATTTTTCAACAAGATAAACATAGTCCAGTCATCAAAATATGCTTCTAAAAATTTATGCAAAAAATCTTTGAATGCTTCGACCACCACCCTGGAAAAGATGGTTGGGGAATTCTTAAGTCCAAATGGAATTACTATATATTGGTAGGATCACCATTCTGTGGTAAACATGGTCTTGTGGCGGTCCTCCTTAGCAATTCAGATCTGATGGTATCCTGAAAATCCATCTGTGAAAGAATATACCTCCTGGACTCCCACGTTGTCTAATACTTCATCAGTGAATGGTGTAGGGAAAGGGTCATGCAGACATGCATCATTAAACTTTTTGAGGTCCACACATATCCTGATTTCTCCTGTATTCTTGTCTTGCATGACCATAGGGCTAATCCACTATGACTCTTCGACATGTTCAATAATCCCTTCTTCCAGCATTCTGTCGAGCTCAATCTTCACTTTTTCCTTATATTTCGGGTTTAGTCTGTAGGGTCTTTTCTTGACTGGCTTCGCACCTGGTTTCAAAGGGATCCTCATTTCTCCCATGGGACCTTTGATACCCTTCATATCAGTGAAATTGGTCGGAAAAAAGTCCTGGTATTCGTGCAGTAACTCTGTAATTTTGTCAATGGTAGCAACATCCTAATAATCTCCAACATTGGAAAGCTTCGGTGTCTCCTCTGTCCCAATGTTGAATTTTTTAATCTTGATTGGCTAACCAATAAATGTTAGCTCAACTCTTGGTCCTTCCACATTTCTTTGGCCTTCTATTTCAGTAATATTTACCTTCCTGGGATCATCATCGTCATCGGCATTGATGTTGTAGCAACTCTGCAATTTATGGAAAGGCGCAGTCCATTCGTCCTCTTCTTGTTCCATAGGGAGGATAGATGATTCCTTGAATACCTTCTTTCTCACAATCTGTAATGCTTGGTCTAATGAAGGATATTCACTTTCAAATAAAAAGGTGTTTACAAAGTTCTAAATCATACCTTCCCAATTTGTAGTGATGAGGCACAGCTCCGCTTGAAGGTACCAGTTGATAGGGGTCATGTCCAGTGTGTTAATGAATCTATGCACCCATTGTTATCGAGGAATGTCACTCCAAGCCTCTTCACAGCTTCTCACATGGTCCTTTGGGAAACTTCGATTGATATATCTTACTTTGCAACTTACTGCTTGTGCTAAGAACCGCGTTGTCATCAAGGTTCGGCATTGGGTCCAATCTGTGATATTTATTTTATGTGTCCCCCACCATATTTTTGGTGTGTCTTTTAGGGCCTCATCGATTTCCAACAATCTATGTTGTATTGGTACACTTGTTTCAAAATATGATACGAAGGCTTCTAAAGGGTTCAGACCATCAAATGTGGGTAAGTTACTCACTGTTGTGCTGATCCAACAGACTTCTCTAGTTAATCTAGCACATCTTCTGGTAGATACTTCATACATATGGTTCTGCCAATTCTCTAGTGCTTCTTCTGAATCTAATGAGCATGCACTGTCACTTCGCCATCTTAGATTCCCATTGGTTGTAGGGTTGATGTAATCTTGTTGTCTGGCTGTTAGTTTGTAGATGTTTTCCAATTCATATGCATGATCTTCTTCTCTGATGGGCTCTGTGTATTGTGAAACTTCATATGGATCTAAGGGTGCAATGATCCTAAGGCCATCTCTTTCAAATTTCATACATCTTTTCTTTAAATCAACAATAGTGGAATTGTTGAAGGCCCAATCAATTCCTAGTAATGCAGGGTAAGGGTAGCTATCATCAACAATTTCAATTACCTCAAAATTTGCAAAGGTTCTAACTCTGTTGATTTCCACAGGTACATGCTCCAATCGTCAGAATGGGATGACAGCTAGCTTATTATCCATCCTATGTCTGATAGGGAAATAGATCAACCTCGATTTTTCCATTAGTGCCCAAGTTTGCTTCATCATGACATTGACCTCCGACCCTAATTCGAGGACCACATAGTCTATATCATACTCTCCTATTCAAGCATTCAAATTTAATTCTTTATTTGTCCTTCTCTTCTTACCAATTTGGTTTACTTCCCTATTCAATAAGGGGTCTATCTTCCCTATATCATACTTCTTGATTAAGTTTTGTAGTTCTTGCATAGTGTTCTCATCCTGAATTAACTTAATACAAGTGTATAAAAATTCAATGAGCTTACTAATCTCTTTTCCTCCTTTTGGAAAAGCCGACTGATCAAATTCCTGAGGCATCCCATATTCTTTGATTTCTGGTTGTGTTTTGGAGGAAGAACCTTGATCTGCTTTGAACTCTTGCCTTTCTTCCTCACAGATTTGTCTTTCTTTCTTTGCATCAAAATTTTGGGTCTTCTCTATAGCTTTCCTAATGCCTGAGTCTTTGGTGATCTTTCCTTGGGTCATTCTAGCTACTTTGGTGGTAGCACCTCCTCAAGTAATAACAACGACTCCAGGGTCTGCTCCGCAAGGTTCAACATAGATCAATTGCACTTGTGGGTTCTGCTAGGGTCCTCATCTTTCCTGAAGCTTGGATAGCATCACAGGGAAGTCCTTAATGACATGCTCAAAGGAGTTACAATAACTGCAAGTGGTACAATTGTTCTGACAGTCCCTTGTTATATGTCATGGCTGCATGCAGTTGTAACAGATTATTTTTCCTTGGCCTCGGCCCATTCCTCCTCCTCGTCCTCTTCCTTTGTATCCACCGCGAGGATTGAAATTTACTTTTCCTAGGGAGTTATACTACACATTGTTTCCTTCTTGATGTACTTCTCTTTGGATCTTGTATATGTCGCTTTATATTTCATGCATGAGATCGTAAGCTCTAGAATCTCTATCATCATGCCCTACTGATTTACAAAATCTGCAATATAAGGTTGTGGGTGTCTGAACGTATTTCTGCATGTAATAGTACTCACCAGGGTAATGTCGATTTCTTCATACTTCGCACCAAGGTAAGGTGACTTGCTTCAAGGGGCTCAGAGCTCCAGAAGGCAAGTATTCATTGAATAGAGGGAAGTGTTCCTTGTCATGACCTTCTGATCTACCTATGACACACCAGATGTCTTCTCTTTTGTCTTTTCCCTTTTCTTTCTTCATGTCTTTGACCTGTAGAGACAAACTAGTTAGCTGACTCAAGATATGACTCATACATGAGGTGGATTCTCCCATGGGGGTTGATTCAAGCTTCAGGGTGATCTCCAATGCTTCTACCTGCAAAGAAATCTTCTGTTTCATCAGGGGGACTCTGATATGTGGTAAGAGAGAAATGATGAACCATTCTTTGTTCTGATCGTCTAGGATCTTAAAGGTCAATCTTCCTATGAGGGTCTTGAATCTCTGATCGAACTCCCAAATAGGTTCGGCTACCTTTTGTTTGATCTCTTTCAGCTCTATAATACATTGGGACTCCGACTTAGGTTTCTTAAACTCTGAAATCAGTGTGTTATTGATCTCATTCAATGGCTTAGGCCGTGCAAGTCCTTGGACAAGATTCATGTACCAGCTCAAAGCATGGTCTCTCATTGTAGTGCTAAAATGGTTTATTTTAATATCTTCATCGGTAATATTTTTAATGTTCTACACGGCCTCACACAGGAACCAGTGCTAATCAGGATCTTCAAATCCATCTCCTCTAAAGATAGGGAGCCTCATCTCATCTTCCATGGAGTTGCCTAGGTTTTTTGTCTGAGTGGATGTTGAGATGCTAGTAATAGTGCTATGTGGACTCTGGTGATGTGGAATGTTCTGATTACTTAGATTTTATGAAACAATAGGAGGATTGATATTACTTACTTCAGTAGCCTACATAGTTCCTGAGGTTTCTGGCTTGTTTCGGTGAAGTTCTTCAACTGCTTATTCCTTTGGCCCCATGGGTTTTTAATGCTCTTCGTCTATCAGATATGCCTCTTCTCCACTGTAGAAACCCTCTTCCCCATAGTTTTTCTTAAAGAGGTTCTCAAGGTGAACCCCTCAAAATACTCTTCCACTGTATGTATGTCCCGCTTCTGTGTCATTGTCGTTGTTTGAATTTTTGAACATTAGCCTTTTCAAATCTTCTCAATCTATTGTATCTTCAAGATGTTCTTCTCATGCAACAACATCTTGAGTCTCAAATTTAGGACTTGTAAAAATTTTCCTATGGGTCCTTTAAATAAATATCTTTCATCTTGGTTGTATGACTCTACTCTGTCAACAACAAACTCGATGATATACCCTCCAATGGTACTATCAAACCAGTGATCTACTGCCCTGGATACAACATTATCAACCCTTTTAACCTTCTATATCAGCGTCGATGTCCAAACTACAAGATATCTAGGTCTTATCTCGAACTGGGTATCTTCTAACCTAGCTAACCACTCATGTATCTCTTGATGGATTCCTCCAAAGAATATCTTGTGAATGTCAATAAATATATATTTCTCCAACCAATCTTATGTACTAAGATTAGGGTTCTTGTTTTGGGCTTCAATGAGGCCCTTCTCTTGATCTTCTATCCACTTTTGAATCTCTGTATTCTATGGGAACCACCTTGACATTCCCTCATGAAGATTCTTGTCCCAACAATGGAACCATTTGTTGGCACAGGGGCAGATCCAGGGTTCAGCTCCAAGATCCCACCAACAAGCCCTAGCTACTAGCCCTTTCGGCAACACCTGTGAAGCATATGCAGTCTCACCCGAAGCAACTATGAGGGGGTTGTAGGAAAGAGATGTCTACAACCAGGGGAATACCAAGTGGATCTATTACAACAACAATACATCATGCATCTATCATTCAACAAGCTATATCTATCCTTCACAACTATAGATTTCGTCTAATACAATAAGGTAGGTAACAATATAACAACAACAGATATCAAAGAATCAATCACACACAACACTAAATATATGTGGTTCACCCCCTCTCTAGGGCCACATCCATAGAACTGTGCTATATTATATTAAGGAAAGCATACAGTTCTTGTCTGCGCTTTTAGCTAGCATATATTCTTTCTCTTCTCTCTTTCTCTCCCTTCCCTGCACACCCAGTTGCAAGACTGATATTCACACACAACAGAAGATCTTACAATACTAGAAGGCTTCCTCTCTCTCATCACTTCTCTTTCTCAATACAATGATCCCTCTCTCAATACTATAGTTAGATCAACAACAATAATGTACTGTAGAATTACCAACCAAACCTAGGCCCTTTAGACCTCTATTTATACATTACAACACCTCACCAACAACCTTAGGCCAAAACCTAGGTGCCAAAACCCTAAAATACCAAAACCCTAGGTGTATAAAACCCTAGGTCAACTTGACCCACTTTTTTCGAGCTTTTCCAACCTCTCTTTCCTTCCTTCTCACGCGATGCTTCAAAGCATCCAACAATGGATTTTTTTTCTTTTTGATTTGTCCACAATCCATATTCCTTGATGATCTGTCATCCTTGATCTCCTCATCCAATGGCTTGCATTTCCTCAGTTCATTCCATCTTTTCTTCTCTTTTTCTTACTTCCACCCAGTGACAGTCACTGTGTCTCCTGCAAAGTTCACTTTTCACCTTTTCTCCCTTGTTCTTAGCTTCCTTCCATAACCAAGGGACAACCATCATATAAATTCAGTATATGAAAGTTGGCTATGGCATATAAGGTTGGGGCATATTAAATTTGACAATATAGTGAAAGTCAACAACCTTGGCGCAGTAAGAAACTTCCCAAAGATCATAAAACCCTCAAATGTTATGTGTAGACACTGTCAACTAGGGAGGGAAACTAGAATAAGTTTCAAGACAAAAGAATACACAACCTAAAAACCTTTAGAGCTTGTTCACACTGACCTATGTGGACCTACAAGGACCAAGATTTTGCAAGGAGAGTCTTAATTTATGTTTCTCATTGATGATTTTACTAGAATGGGTTGGATATGTTTTCTCAAATAAAAATCAGAAGCACTTAACAAATTCAAAGCCTTTAAAACCCTTGTTGAAAATGAAAAGGAGGAAAAAATAAAATTTCTTAGATCAGAAAATGGTGGTGAGTTCACCTCAAAAGAGTTTGATCTCGTTTGTGAAACCCATTAAATAAAAAGACAATTCTCTGTTGCCAGAACACCTCAGCAAAACATGATTGATGAGAGAAAGAATAGAACAATTCAGGAGGTTGCAAGGACTATGCTCAATGAAGCAAAATTGTCATATGGATATTGGAGGGAAGCTATAAGCACAACAATATACATATTGAACAAAGGTCAGATCAAGGTTGATAGTGATAATACCACTTATGAACTATGGTTTGGAAGAGCTCCATCAGTAAAATACTTCAAGGTCTTTGGAAGTAAATGCTACATCAAAAGACTAGATGAGAGTCTTGGAAAATTTKATGCCAGATCTGATGAAGGTATTTTTCTTGGATATGCTTCAAATAAGAAATCATACATATGCTACAATCTTAGATCACATAATAATGTTGAGAGTGCAAATGTCAAGGTGGATGACCTAGAAATGATAAGGATAAAAAATCAAGAGACCATACCTGAAAGTGAAGATGAAGATGATGATGATACAATTGGTACACAAGTAGAAGAAGTAGAAGAGAATGAAAATGAAAGGGAAGAGGATTATATGGATACTAGTGAAAGAGAAGAATCAAGATGGAGAGATAAGAGAAGAATTCCCAGGAGGAGATACAAAGACACCCTCAAGAATTACTCAAAAGAATCATCCTGAAGAACTGATTATTGGAGATATGAATGATGGAGTGCACACAAGAAGACAACTATTGTATGAAACACAAATAAAACTATTGTCACATGTTGAGCCTAGCTCAATCAAAGAGGCATGGTAATATGAGAATTGGATCAAAGATATGAATGAAGAATTGGATCAAATTGAAAAAAATCAAACTTGGGAACTAGTTCCAAGACCAAAAAATAAAAATGTCATTGGAATTAAATGGGCATATAAAAATAAAATGAATGAATATGGCCAAGTAATAAGGAAAAAAGCCAGATTAGTATGTAAAGGGTATGCTCAGGTTGAAGGAGTAGACTATGAAGAGACATTTGCACCTATGGCTAGATTAGAGGCAATTAGGATGTTCTTAGCTTTCTCCAGCTACATAAAATTTAAAGTGTACCAAATGGATGACAAATCAACATTTCTCAATGGAAATTTGGAAGGGGAAGTCTATATTGAGCAACCAGAAGGGTTCCAATTAAACAACAAAGGAGACTATGTTTGTAAACTAAATAAAGCACTCTATGGGATAAAATAAGCACCTAGAGCATAGTATGCAAGGCTAGATTCTTACTTACAAAAACAGGGCCTAAAAAGGGGATCAACAGACAACAATATTTATTGCAAAATTGATGGTAATAACATGATTATTGTGGAAGTGTATGTTGATGATATTATATTTGGCAGTGATGATGAAAAAAACGAGTAAAGACTTTTCTAAGATGATGCAACAATAATTTGAATTGTCTTTGCTTGGCGAACTGAATTTCTTTCTTGGATTACAAATAATTCAGTCCAAAAGAGGTGTCTTTATCTATCAGTCTAAGTATGTTAAGGATATGCTTAAGAGATTCTAGTTAGAGGATTGAAAACATGTTAGTACACCTATGACAATTGGATGCAAACTAAGCAAGGATGATGAGTCCAAAGCTGTAGATCCAAAACACTACAGATCAATGATTGGTAGCCTACTCTATGTAACAACTTCCAGAACTGATGTCAAGCAAGATGTTGGGATGGTGGCTAGATTCCAAGTAGCACCTAAGGAGAGCCATTTTTATGTTATAAAAAGAATACTTAGGTATTTGAAAGGAACCATAGATCTTGGTTTGTGGTACCCTAGCAAGGATTCATTCACTTTAAAAGCCTATTCAAATGTTGATTGGGTAGGAAGTGTAGATGAAAAAAAAAGTACAAGTGGAGGAGCATTCTTTTTGGGAGAATCACTGGTTTCTTGGATAAGCAAGAAACATTCCTCAATTTCTCTATCTATCATTGAAGCTGAGTATATTGCAGCAGAATAATGTTGCACACAAGTGGAACAGATGAAACAAACTCTTCAAGACATCAAAATAGTATTTGAAAAACCCACTACTATCCACTATGATAATACAAGCACGATAAGTCTCTCTAAGAACCCTGTCCGACACTCAAAATTGAAACACATTCCCATAATGTACCACTATCTAAGAGATCAGGATGAAAAAAAGAACATTAAATTGGAATATGTTCCAACACAAGAACAGGTGGCAGATATTTTTACAAAACCCTTAAGCAGAGATGTATTTGAATATCTCAAGAAATAATTGGGAGTAATCCTTCTTCCTACCTAAATCTCTCAAGAAAATAATGCATCAGTTGGCACCTATTCAGGGGGAGATAGAAATCAATGTCATAAGGATTCATTGAGTTATCACAGGAAAAGTGTGATTACATGAGGAGTTACCAATGGTCAAAGAAGTATTTATATAGACATATCATAGGAGAAGAAACCCATTGTCATTGATGCCAAAGGGGGAGAGTAACTTCAGAGGACAGAAGCATCACCACAGGGGGAGATTGTGTACGAAGTTGGTGTGTTTCCCTCAATGACAAAGGGTGAGATTGTTGGACATATTGTCATTCATGTGTTTTCATTGATGTCAACAGTCATAGTAAGCAGAGCAGCAAGGTTAATCTCAGGAAGAAAAGTATACTAAGAATCAACATAAGAAAATCACCTTAAGATTGAATAAATTTGTGACTATTGTTGATCACGATAGGATAAACAATGTTCCTATGATAAAATCTCAGGAGGGTTAGAAAACGCATGAAGATCAAATCTCAGAAGAGATGGCGCAATGAATTTCAAAATAAATGTTTGATGACCAGTCAAACAGTATATAATGACTAATGTCAAATAGATATTAAAAGATCAGGAGAGTTAACGAATGAAAGATCAAAATCTCATAAGAGATGGTGTGATAAAACTCAGATCAAATCAAGACTGTCAAATGCACAATCGCCAGATCAACGACATGGATGAATTATGGGGAGAAAAAGAAAAATTAAACTAATCACTAGTTACAATATCGCAGTATGTCTAGATCGTTAGATCTCATAGCTTCAAATATCTATGACTACGGTTGATCCAAAAAACAATGAGTTTAAGTCATATTAAGTCATGACTGTTAGATGCGCAATCGTCAGATCAACGACAGGGGTGAATTGCGGAGATCAAAAGGAGAATTAAATATCACACTTGTTCCAATCCTACAATTAGACAGGACCATCCGATCTTATACCTTCGAAGATCAACAATTTTGGTTGACTCACCAACAACGCACAACTTCAAATTGCGGAGCTCGGGTGACAAGTTAGATCATTCGCAAGTTGTGGTTCCGAAATCATCCTTGATCGTTAATCTTCTTTGAGATCCTTCATAACTGTTGGATCTACTAAAGTGGAAGGATAGGATAAGAAAAGATGAAGTCGTGAAATGTGAATTCATGATTTGATCTGGACCATTGGATTGTGGGGGGTCATGGACCGTCGATCTAATACAAGAGGATATCAAGAAATCAAGAATCGAAGAAAGGAGGTTCTCTAAACTCCAACATCATGAAATGAAAAGTCCCAATGAAATCTGGACCGTTGGATTGTGGAGGGTTGTGGACTGTAGATCTGATGTAAGCAGATATCGGGAAATCGAGAATTGAAGAAAGGAGGTGCTCTAACCTCCGACATCACAAAATGTGAAGTCCCGATGAAATATGGACCATTGGAACATGGAGGGTCATGGACCGTCGATCTGATGTAAGCGGATATTGGGAAATCGAGAATTGAAGAAAGGAGGTGCTCCAACCTCCGACGTCATGAAATGGGAAGTCCCGATGAAATCTGGACCATTGAATCATAGACAGATCTCAGGTCATCGATCTGATATACCCTTCATATACTATCATGATCGTTAGATAAAGGAGATGAACATATGTCACATTTGGAGATCTACGTCGAAGTCAGGAAGAAACTATGATAGACCACGTCAACAGTCTACATTAGTAAGGACACATGGCATAGTAAGAGAACGACAAGTGTCAAGTTGAATCGACATTTCAAGTACGTGAAAATCATGAATCTGAGTGACACATGGAAGTTACTCGGCTCATGACATGTCATCAAGTGACNATGCCAGATCTGATGAAGGTATTTTTCTTGGATATGCTTCAAATAAGAAATCATACATATGCTACAATCTTAGATCACATAATAATGTTGAGAGTGCAAATGTCAAGGTGGATGACCTAGAAATGATAAGGATAAAAAATCAAGAGACCATACCTGAAAGTGAAGATGAAGATGATGATGATACAATTGGTACACAAGTAGAAGAAGTAGAAGAGAATGAAAATGAAAGGGAAGAGGATTATATGGATACTAGTGAAAGAGAAGAATCAAGATGGAGAGATAAGAGAAGAATTCCCAGGAGGAGATACAAAGACACCCTCAAGAATTACTCAAAAGAATCATCCTGAAGAACTGATTATTGGAGATATGAATGATGGAGTGCACACAAGAAGACAACTATTGTATGAAACACAAATAAAACTATTGTCACATGTTGAGCCTAGCTCAATCAAAGAGGCATGGTAATATGAGAATTGGATCAAAGATATGAATGAAGAATTGGATCAAATTGAAAAAAATCAAACTTGGGAACTAGTTCCAAGACCAAAAAATAAAAATGTCATTGGAATTAAATGGGCATATAAAAATAAAATGAATGAATATGGCCAAGTAATAAGGAAAAAAGCCAGATTAGTATGTAAAGGGTATGCTCAGGTTGAAGGAGTAGACTATGAAGAGACATTTGCACCTATGGCTAGATTAGAGGCAATTAGGATGTTCTTAGCTTTCTCCAGCTACATAAAATTTAAAGTGTACCAAATGGATGACAAATCAACATTTCTCAATGGAAATTTGGAAGGGGAAGTCTATATTGAGCAACCAGAAGGGTTCCAATTAAACAACAAAGGAGACTATGTTTGTAAACTAAATAAAGCACTCTATGGGATAAAATAAGCACCTAGAGCATAGTATGCAAGGCTAGATTCTTACTTACAAAAACAGGGCCTAAAAAGGGGATCAACAGACAACAATATTTATTGCAAAATTGATGGTAATAACATGATTATTGTGGAAGTGTATGTTGATGATATTATATTTGGCAGTGATGATGAAAAAAACGAGTAAAGACTTTTCTAAGATGATGCAACAATAATTTGAATTGTCTTTGCTTGGCGAACTGAATTTCTTTCTTGGATTACAAATAATTCAGTCCAAAAGAGGTGTCTTTATCTATCAGTCTAAGTATGTTAAGGATATGCTTAAGAGATTCTAGTTAGAGGATTGAAAACATGTTAGTACACCTATGACAATTGGATGCAAACTAAGCAAGGATGATGAGTCCAAAGCTGTAGATCCAAAACACTACAGATCAATGATTGGTAGCCTACTCTATGTAACAACTTCCAGAACTGATGTCAAGCAAGATGTTGGGATGGTGGCTAGATTCCAAGTAGCACCTAAGGAGAGCCATTTTTATGTTATAAAAAGAATACTTAGGTATTTGAAAGGAACCATAGATCTTGGTTTGTGGTACCCTAGCAAGGATTCATTCACTTTAAAAGCCTATTCAAATGTTGATTGGGTAGGAAGTGTAGATGAAAAAAAAAGTACAAGTGGAGGAGCATTCTTTTTGGGAGAATCACTGGTTTCTTGGATAAGCAAGAAACATTCCTCAATTTCTCTATCTATCATTGAAGCTGAGTATATTGCAGCAGAATAATGTTGCACACAAGTGGAACAGATGAAACAAACTCTTCAAGACATCAAAATAGTATTTGAAAAACCCACTACTATCCACTATGATAATACAAGCACGATAAGTCTCTCTAAGAACCCTGTCCGACACTCAAAATTGAAACACATTCCCATAATGTACCACTATCTAAGAGATCAGGATGAAAAAAAGAACATTAAATTGGAATATGTTCCAACACAAGAACAGGTGGCAGATATTTTTACAAAACCCTTAAGCAGAGATGTATTTGAATATCTCAAGAAATAATTGGGAGTAATCCTTCTTCCTACCTAAATCTCTCAAGAAAATAATGCATCAGTTGGCACCTATTCAGGGGGAGATAGAAATCAATGTCATAAGGATTCATTGAGTTATCACAGGAAAAGTGTGATTACATGAGGAGTTACCAATGGTCAAAGAAGTATTTATATAGACATATCATAGGAGAAGAAACCCATTGTCATTGATGCCAAAGGGGGAGAGTAACTTCAGAGGACAGAAGCATCACCACAGGGGGAGATTGTGTACGAAGTTGGTGTGTTTCCCTCAATGACAAAGGGTGAGATTGTTGGACATATTGTCATTCATGTGTTTTCATTGATGTCAACAGTCATAGTAAGCAGAGCAGCAAGGTTAATCTCAGGAAGAAAAGTATACTAAGAATCAACATAAGAAAATCACCTTAAGATTGAATAAATTTGTGACTATTGTTGATCACGATAGGATAAACAATGTTCCTATGATAAAATCTCAGGAGGGTTAGAAAACGCATGAAGATCAAATCTCAGAAGAGATGGCGCAATGAATTTCAAAAGAAATGTTTGATGACCAGTCAAACAATATATAATGACTAATGTCAAATAGATATTAAAAGATCAGGAGAGTTAACGAATGAAAGATCAAAATCTCATAAGAGATGGTGTGATAAAACTCAGATCAAATCAAGACTATCAAATGCACAATCGCCAGATCAACGACGTGGATGAATTATGGGGAGAAAAAGAAAAATTAAACTAATCACTAGTTACAATATCGCAGTATGTCTAGATCGTCAGATCTCATAGCTTCAAATATCTATGACTACGGTTGATCCAAAAAACAATGAGTTTAAGTCATATTAAGTCATGACTGTTAGATGCGCAATCGTCAGTTCAACGATAGGGGTGAATTGCGAAGATCAAAAGGAGAATTAAATATCACACTTGTTCCAATCCTACAATTAGACAGGACCATCCGATCTTATACCTTCGAAGATCAACAATTGTGGTTGACTCACCAAGAACGCACAACTTCAAATTGCGGAGCTTGTGTGACAAGTTAGATCATTCGCAAGTTGTGGTTCCAAAATCATCCTTGATCGTTAATCTTCTTTGAGATCCTTCATAACTGTTGGATCTACTAAAGTGGAAGGATAGGATAAGAAAAGATGAAGTCGTGAAATGCGAATTCATGATTTGATCTGGACCATTGGATTGTGGGGGGTCATGGACCGTCGATCTGATACAAGAGGATATCAAGAAATCAAGAATCGAAGAAAGGAGGTTCTCTAACCTCCAACATCATGAAATGAAAAGTCCCAATGAAATATGGACCGTTGGATTGTGGAGGGTTGTGGACTGTAGATCTGATGTAAGCGGATATCGGGAAATCAAGAATTGAAGAAAGGAGGTGCTCTAACCTCCGACATCACAAAATGTGAAGTCTCGATGAAATATGGACCATTGGATCATGGAGGGTCATGGACCGTCAATCTGATGTAAGCGGATATTGGGAAATCAAGAATTGAAGAAAGGAGGTGCTCCAACCTCCAACGTCATGAAATGGGAAGTCCCGATGAAATCTGGACCATTGAATCATAGATAGATCTCAGGTCATCGATCTGATATACCCTTTAGATACTATCATGATCGTTAGATCAAGGAGATGAACATATGTCACATTTGGAGATCTACGTCGAAGTCAGGAAGAAACTATGATAGACCACGTCAACAGTCTACATTAGTAAGGACACGTGGCATAGTAAGAGAACGACAAGTGTCAAGTTGAATCGACATTTCAAGTACGTGAAAATCATGAATCTGAGTGACACATGGAAGTTACTCGGCTCATGACATGTCATCAAGTGACGTAAGCAAGTTACGTCACTCCGAGAGTTTTTCTTCGAGAGTTTTACCACCAGCACTTTCCCAAAGTCCTGAAGTCACGAATGCTAAAAACTCAAAGTGGAAATAAGACGTATGATATGAAGATCACTTCGGGAGAATTCTTGTCCATCAATTTACTATAGTGGAAGGATAGTGTAAGTGGAAGCATTAACCAACAACAAGTTATATCCACTTTTTTATGACTGACTCAGTAGGTGATCACTCTAGAGGAGAGAAGGAGTTGAGATTTGAAATCTCCAAAGTCCGAAGACCTGGAGTAAAAGGTGGCCATCCATATCGATGATTGATTAAGTCCTAGCCATCAGATTTAGCAGTGAAAGGATGAGTGTAAGGATTAAAGTTGACCATTGACTTGGTTACATGAAATAAACTGTCCGATCTAATTAGAAGGTTTGAAATGTTGAAATCCTGAAGTTTTGAAGTGCGAAGTTCCGTCAGCCATACAACTCATCAGAATATTAAATCATGACCATTGATTTGATGAGTGCTCAAGAACTCATTTGGCCTAGCGTTTGGTCACCGCTGATGGTCATATGATATAATATTTTTAAAAGTAAGTTATGACACGTCACTGTAATTGATAAGCCTGTGGTTCTATAACACTCGTTCACATGTAATGGTTTGAAGGAAGCGCCTTCGCTGAAATCGTTCTATGTGAAAATAACAGAGATTTGGGATCGATTTTAGAGCATGAAATTGATCCATAACTATGTTCAATTTATGAAAATACTTCACGATAAAAATGATAAAACATTGATTATGGTAAAGTTAATCGAAGAGGTGCGATGGTCCAAATGAAAGGACACAATGCATTATAACTCACACCATTATGAAGATTACATAACCGAGGAAGTGTGGTGAGAATAAAGTGTCTTTGCAGTCCAGATTAAAATATTAATAGTTGAAGCAGATTCCAGGAAGGAAAGCTTAAAATACTTATGCATTAAGGGTGGTTGGGTGGTGCAAGGGAAGGTTGGTGCCTACAGAGGGAGTTGGTGCTTCCTTGTTAGTTGTGGCTGACTAAATAGGGGGTCGTAGCCTCCTATCAGTTAGTACTGGTGAAAAAAGGGTGTGAGTGCATCCTAATCAGTTGGTGTTGATCAAAGAGGAAGAATATATTCCTTCTATGTAACATGTAAAACAAATTTTGTAGTTAATAGAAAAGAGTTTGTGGTTTTCCCAATTGGGTTCCACAATAAAATACTGTGTTAAAAATCTACTTGCATTAATAAATGAAAAATTGATATAATTGTTGTGTCACTGATTCACACCCCCCCCTCTTAGTGGCAAGATCTAATCCTTCACATCTGATCCTAGAGTGCATCAAGTTATTGACATTGTTGTTGTTGACATCCCATAAAGGTATGGTTTGTTGTTGAGTAGGGATTGGTCATCTAAGATTGAAGGCTATTTCTTTATGGATTGGTCCCACTTATGGCTCCCGTACAAAGGTAACCCCAATCAGATACATGTAGGCAACAAGGCTCACATGAAGCACACAATAACAATAATGGAAGGAAAAAATGAGCCTATCAACTTTGCTGATACTATTTAGGGTAATTATTTCTTAGATAATGATCTTGGTTGTTATGAAACATGACCATGTGAAATTCAAATAGCCACACATTCCGAACTCCTTCCATGAGACAAGATAATTATAATTCTTGTATAGTATTAAGAGAATTAGGTTATTTTATAATTAACCCATCTGTATATACTAACATTTGGACTATGTTCTTTGATGGATCCAAATATTAGGAAGAAGTTAGGGAAGGATGTATTCTTATCGATCCACATCAACATAAAAAAATCATATCCTACCATTTGGAATTCAAATGCACCAATAATATTGCAGAATACGAAGCCTTGGTCCAAGATTTAAAAAAAGCCATTGACCTTGAGGTAAAATGCTTACGAGTATTTGGTGATTCAGGAATAGTTGTCCGACATGTAAGAAATACCATTCACTTCCTGTCTCCACATTTGAGGGGTTATAAAAAAGAGGCATGGAATCTATTTTATTCTTTTAAAGATTTTAACATCTAATCTATACCTCATTCTCAAAATGTTGCAGTAGACATTTTGGCGAATGCAACCTCTAGATATATGCCTCTTAAGGACGATTTTTCTTTTGAAATCATCTTCAGGAATTCTATATCAAATAATGTCATGAACTAGATGGTATTCAATAATGATACTAATATCATCAATTTCCTTACCAACTCATATGTCTTCCAAGGCTCTATAATAGATGATGAACATCATGAACAATATCTTCATAACTATTGAGATGAAGCAAGTAAAGTGAAAACAAATTGCATACCAAGTAATGTGTTGTCTCTTGAGAAGTTTTTCAACCTTCAAAATAAATTCATAAAACCAATGAACCCAAAGACGAACAACTCTACCATGATGCATTTCTTGGTGAATCTAGGTACACCAAAGAAACCTAAGTACATCAATTTAGGCACTTGTTATTCAGAGGCATAAAAGCATATGTTTACACAATTGTTCAAAAGGTATTGTGATGTTTTTTCTTGGACATATGAATATTTGAAGACTTGTGACACCTATATCATTCAACACGTGATTCCAATCAAATAAGGTGTCAAGCCATTCCAACAAAATTTGAGGAAAATACATACAACCCTTGAACCACTCATTCAAAAATAAATAAAGAAGCTACTAGACACCCAGATCATGTTCAAGGTTCGTCACTCAACTTGGGTGTCTAATATGGTGCATGTCAAAAGAAGTTAGGGGAAATAATAATTTTCATAGATTTCCAGAATCTGAATTGGGCCTCCAATAAAGAAAACTATCCAGTCCCCTCTATGGAAAAGATCCCACAATCCGTCTCTAGTTATGAGATGTTTTCTCTTTTAGATGGGTTTTTAGGTTACAATCAGGTTCTCATAGCAAAACTAGAATGATTAAAGACCACCTTCAAAATGAAGTGGAGGACATACACATATCACATAATGCCCTTTGGGCTAATAAAAATTGGTTTTACCTTCCAAAGAGATATGGACATCAGTTTGAAAGGTCTAATTGGTCAAAGTGTGGTGATTTATATTGATAACGATAATGTTAATTATAAGAAAAGAGACGATAAACCAAATCACCTCAAATAGATATTTAAAAGATATAGAAAGTACGATATATTTCTTAATCCCCAAAATACCATCTTTGTTGTTTCCAAAGGTATTATATTGGGGCATGTCATTTCTAAATATGGGATTTATGTGGACCCATAACTAACTAAGGCTATTATGAAAATCCGACCACCTCACAAAAAAAATTCCATGCAGCAGCAAGATCAATTTTGTAAGACGATTTGTCCCAAATTTTGTTGAAATTGTGAAACCTCTTGAAACAATGATAAAGAAATATGTTCAGTTTAAATGGACATCTGTTGAAAAGGATGCCTTTGAGAACATCAAGGCTTCTATAACAGTTGCATCGTCTTTACAAAGTCCATATTTTACAAAGTACTTATTGTTGTACTTTTCCATTTGACCATTCTCTTGTATTAGTGCTCACATAGAAGGACACACAAGGGAATGAATGCCCCATCACATTCATGAGCACTATATTACAAGGCACTGAACTAAATTACCCACCAGTGGAAAAGCAAGCTTTTGTAGTCCACAAATCCATGAAACAATTTAGGCCATATATTTTTAATAATCGTATCAAAGTGATTGTTCCTCAACCAGAGGTATGATATCTCTTCGTACAGAGAGATTTGGGAGAGATACGATGTAATTGGATGAATTCCTTACAAGATTATGACCTTGAATTTAAAACAAAAAATATCTTCAAAGGTCAATGTCTTTGTCAATTGGAAACTGGAATCACGGATGTTGAAAGTCAAGAAGAAGATGGATGGAAAGAGGAACCAACCCTCTACACACAACAAGTCCCATATGTTCCATCTATTGAGAATTCCTATTACAATGACCTCAAGTACTATATTCAGAATGGTACACCTATGGACCATCTCAATTCCAAAAAAATGAGAGCTCCAAGGCTAAAATCATCACAATATCATTTGTTCCATGGTATCTTGTTCAGAAAAAATTATGATGGAGTCCTACTACATTGTCTTGAGAAACAAGATGTTGACAAATTCCTTAAAGACCTGCATGATGGGCCATATGGAGGCCATTTCTCACAAAATATTAAGATATGGGTACCACTGGATGACATTGTTTAAGGATACTCATGCTTACTCTCATATTTGTGACACTTGCCAAAAATCAACTGGAAGAGAGAGAAGAGTATTTGTCTCACTTCAACATGTTGTTGTTGAAGAGCCCTTAGAACAATGGGGGCTAAACATTTTTTTTATATTAATACTCACTAATTCAAGAATCACATGTATATCCTAACTACTACTGATTACTTTACATGTTGTACTGAAGAAATACCACTAACCAAGGTGAATGATGAAGTGGTAATGAATTTTCTTGAATAATGTATCATAACCAAGTTTGGAGTGCTCAACTCTCTTGTATTTGATAACATGACACATTTTTTGTTGTTTAAATTGGCTGAGTTTTATTTGGAAAATTGGATTACCTTAAAATATGCAGCCAACTATTACCCTCAAAGAAATGGATTGGATGAATCTATGAACAAAAAAATAATATGCATTCTAAAACGTATTGTAGTCGACCAAYAGAGAAATTGGAATACACACTACCCAATGCCCTATGGGATGATCGTGTCACCCCAAAGGATTMTATAGGGACCTCTATTTATTTCCTTGTCTAYAGAAAATAAKTTAATCTCCCTTCAAATATTTATCTTCCTTCCCTCCAAATTACCGAACAGTCTCGCGAGAGAGAATGTATCGTCYTACAAAGATTCAATGACACTTTGTTAAACCTAGAGGAGAGTTGCGCCAAAGAAAAAAAAAGTTCAATTCCCACCAAAAGACCATTAAATGTTGGTTTGATAAAAGGTATGCTGGTGAGAAAGACTTTCAGGTCAGCAACTTGGTTCTCAAACGGGACAAGCCACATGAAGAAAAAGGAAAACACTCAAAGTTTCAACAATTGTGGCTTGGTATTTTCGTGATCAAAGATAAAATTATTCAAAGAACCTACCACTTGTAGAATATCAAAGGGGATGTATACCTCCTCCCTGTCAATGGTCGAATCCTGAAACACTGCATCAACTAACCCTCAGGGAAACTCCTCCACTATACATAAATAAAAGAGTTTTATTTTCATCTTGATTCTTTGCTCAATTTTACTTTACCTTTATTCATTTCTTACGTTTTATTTTATTATTTGAATTTTGTTTGATTTTTTATTTATTTTTCTCTTGAAAATCATCACTTGGAACTTCTCATAAGTTTTATGGCTTGATCTTGAATATCTCTTGAAGCATAACGCGTATGGTGTCAAAATATTGGGAATATGTAGTTTTGATTCTAAACATAACTTCATTTTCACATGTATAGTATTGTTGTGCATGATCTCAAGTTAGACCCAGTTACAATGGAACATATTTTATCAACATATGAGCATTGTACACTTAAAATACATCAATGAAAAGAGCCAAGTATCATGTCTAAGAACATATTTTTACATTTTTATAAACTAAGGAGAAATGGTTTCGAAAATGCATTTGTAGTACTCCAAGGAATGTTACTCAGGTAGTTCTCTCATCTATAATCGAATTGGAAAGTCTCATATTCATAGGTTTCATCCCTCATTCCTTTAAAGGAATGCTATAATCCCCCCATCCACCTTTATTTGCATAAAAGAGAATAAAGTTATAAAAGGTAAGGCTTGGGGAAAGGAATTATGGATATGTGGGAAATACAAGTATCTATGTCACGACTATGGACACTTGTTGGCATCGAAGCAAGGCTTGTGACACAAAGGATACTCTGTCATGGATATGGACTCTCACTGGTAGCGAATCAATACCATAGAAATGCATATGAAACTTGTATTTTCAACATTATTGACATTTCATGTCATTTTAGTACTCCTTATGCCTTCCAGAAACTAATTATGTATTGAAAAAATTATTTCATGGTATTTAATCTATTTTAGGAATGGTTTTGATTTCTTCTTTGTGTCATATAAAATTTATCTCATCAAAATCTATATTTTGAAAAACTATGAGACCTATTCTTTATCTCTTGGGTCATGCATTGTTGTGCTTCTATATTCAAAAGTTTATGTTTGGATACCACTCTGCAAACATTCATTGCTTCTCCCAATGTGTCACCATTTGTTGTGATAGACATCAACAACTTCCATTTTCTTGAATATTTACTTGTAATTCCTCTCTCCAAGAAAATGGATCGTGTTTCTTTGTTCTATAAAAAAACTCTTGGCTTGAAGTTTTTCCTTAATATCAATCATTAATTACCTCTTCCTAAAAACACCACTTTATTTTTCTCAATACGGTTGGGATTCCATCTTTTATTGATACTTAGGAGGATTTTGAAAATGAGTTTGGTCATAGGTAAAGTTCTTATAAAATCCTCTGGTATATACTAGAGGAGTTCCCTTCAAGTGCTCCATTACTCATTGGATAAGTTCCCTTGAACTCCTCTAAAACCACTTTTCCACTATTACCAAAGTTAATACAAAATCTTTTAGTTTGATTGGAGGAGTTCCCATTAAATCCTTCAGTCAAACCATGGGAGTTAATTTTTTCCCTTTGGTTTACATTGGGGCACTTCCCACCAATGCCTCCAGTGTACCTGGTAGACTTGGAATGAAATATTCTAAAATAAAGCAGTAATAACCGATAGAACTTAAATCAATGCCTCTAGTATACAACAGATCCTTTCCCACAATGTCTTTTAGTGCATACCAGAGGACTTCCTACTAATTCCTCTGGTGTAACCAGAGACCTTTCTAGCAACACCTACGTAGGATACATCCGAACCCCTCCGATCACATTTTTTACACACAAGGATTATAAAAGGGTGCTCACCCTTCACCTTTTTACCATTTTTCATTTGAGTGACCAAGAGAAGAAAAGGATTTCCAAGTGCTAAGACAACAAGCCCAAGGATTCCCCACCCTCAACCTATTATCACCATCCACATGGTCTTCCTTTCCAGGTAATACCTAAGAATTTTCTCACTATATAAATATTTAGGGTTAGGGATACATTTATGTTATTCTTTCTTTTGACTGGTACTTTTAAAACCTCATCCCTACCATCATTTTACTCTCATCGCCTACGACCCCTCTGCCATGGCACATTCTCCCATGCCCTAATTTCCTCACGAACAACCCATGCTTTGGCCCCTCATCATATTGATATTTTCTCGAGTCTTACCACATCAACATCAACATAACCCATGATCATGACCCAAAATCAGTCCAAAGAAAAACCTTGGTACTTTCCCGCAGAAAAGGAGAAAGATCTATGCAAATTATAACTAGTTTGAAAAGGATACCCCTTTAGTCTCAATTGTTGTACCGACTAGGTTTTCAAAGTGTAAGGGCCTCCTGAGCCCTATTCGTTCTCTCTCGTGCCCTTATCTACCAAATTTGTACACAAAAAGATTGGTGAAGAATCAAACCCTGGTCTCTCGGTCTGCAATTATCCAAACCCTAAAACGTGAACGAAAGAAATCCATTTCTAAGACTTCGTTAATTGGTTATGATTCTTTTCAACTGGAATACTTCACAATATTGTTGTTGGTAGTAATTGAAGAGGTGAACAAGATCATCTCTAGTTCATATGGAGTCCTTTGAAAACATTCCTTCAGTCTCCATCAGAGGTATTGACTCAATCATCGCCAGAGTCTTTGGAAGTCTTAACATAAACTCCTCTAGTTTTCACCGGAGAGGTTAACACAAATTCGTCCAGTTTAAACTAGAGGACTTTATGCAAATTTCTCTGATTTTTCACATATCCACCAATGAACTTAACACAAATTCATCTGGTGTGTTTGGAGGTCTTCCTACAAACTAGTCTGGTTTACACCTGAGTAGTTTACTTAAACCTCTTTGATATACACCAAAGAAATTCCTACGAACTTCTCCATCCTCTAATTTTCAAGATATTATCCAGGGTCACCTTTAACCAACCTGTTTTTACTTTTTCATTTCCTTCTCACTAAAGATAAATTTTCCATAATGCCTTCCATCACACTATCATTGTCTGATGATGATCTCCTACCTAGCATAAACATGAGTGAGTCCTTGGGTACTTCACATGGGTTACTTAAATATACTTATTTTTATGCATATAAAACTCTTTGTCTAATCATGCTTGTTTCATTATGTGGTTTTATCTTTGGAATAATTTTTTCTATGATTTGCAGATTCATAAATGTCTCCAAGGAAGAAGGAAACTAGAAATGTTTCTACCACAGAAGCCTCCGAGAGTGGCCACCAACATGAATATGAACCCAACATTTCAAGAGTTATGTATGATGACATAGCTG